>JAFMTC010000101.1:1819946-1833290 GCA_018845635.1 Nicrophorus orbicollis | reverse complement strand
CGGCAATCTGGGCCCTTTTATAATATATTTAAAAGGGCGCGCACATTGCAAGGACGGATTGGGACCGCGGCCCAGATTTCCCACGCGACCCCTAAAAGCCGGCCACCTCGCACCGACGTCTTGCTGCAATTTTCTGCTCGCAAATTGTATTCAAACACGACGGGACATTAAACATTATTTAACTACTGCTAATTTCACTAATGTCCCTCATCCAACCACAAAATAATCCCGAGCTATTATCAACTACTATATAGAACGTTATAGAACATTTCAGTCAAATATTTAATAATATAATTGATTTAAACAATAATAACATATATTGCAATAACAATCACAAAATATATACTGTTAACAGTTATTCATAAATCTTTCTGCACTTAGTTATTTTAATATTGAGCACATAATTATAAAGCGTTTTTAAACAATTCGTAATATAAAATAAGAAACATAAACTATAATTCCATTTATCAATAAATATTTCCAATATGTTCGGAAAAGAGTAAACAAAACAGCAATTTTTACAAATCGCCAGACACTAACCCAACAATAATAGTTATGACCAAATTAAAAAAAAATGAATTCTTGAAAAAGTTGTCTGAGGAATTTCACATGCTTCCTATTAATATACGGATTCTTTAAATTAATTTAATTACGTAAGCTAAGGAAGATCTAATTACATTAATTGCATTAAAACGTGCGTAACGTGAGATGGAAAAGGAGTTTGAGTATATCAATATATTTTTGTTACCTTGAGTTTTCAATATTGTTGATATAATAACTAATGGAGATTTATTTCATATTTACGAGTAATTTAAAAATAGAATATGGTTTACTTAAGCAAATACATAAAATTTAAGAAATATTATATAAATAAGAACTTAAAACAGTTTTTTTAAATAAATATGTTTCATTCGTTTTTGAATATATATGTAATAGATGGTTTTAGAGTTAAAAAAATGAAACAAAATTTACAGTCTACAGTATGAGGAGGAGTATTTTAAAATAGAAATGAGTTTATGCAACAAGTTCTTAACGCAACTTATTATAGAAGTTTGAAAAAAGCTTAAATTAAAATTAATAAATTACCAGAAGAAATGGTGATAATGTATAACTAATAATAACATTTATTGTAACAACTGAATATAATTGAAATATAAAGGAAAGAAAATTCAAATATAATGTTATATAGGTCTTTCTGAAATGTGTAAATAATATTAATAAATTTGATTGTTTATAAAATTGTAAATAATTCATAAACAAAATAAATGAGAAAGCATATTTCTATCAAAAATACATATTTTCACAGCAATTAAACGTGCAAAAGGGGGAGAGGTTTTGAGATTTACCCGGCGCATCCGCCATAAAAGCGAGAGGATGAGTAAATTCCTTGCCTGTATTGATACTGTTGTGAGGATTGTTTTGGGCGTTTGAAAATGTTCCGTGATGGATGTGACAGTGGAATATGGTAATCCTGTACGCGAGAGTTAGTTAATCCGCGCAACGGAATATGACAAACGGTGCTGGAGTGCGATTACTCATTAAATGCGGCATCCCCTAAAACCCACTCGCTCAAAATCGCTGAAGGGGGTTTGGGTATATTGCATTGGAAACATTAAAATCAGATTAATTTAATTATACTGGAGCCCCTCGATTAACTATTTTTAGACGTTGCAAGGGATGACGTGCCATCCTGCACCGTACAGCCGAATATGAAATTGGCTTTCCCTTCATTTTCGTATCGCATATTTCCACTTCTTTTTTTTGTTGTTGTTGTTATCCTATACGCTGCTGCGTCCAAAACCCTAGGTGTGTATCCTCTTGCTACAATTTTTTCCCCTACCTTTCGGCGATTTATATAGTGTGTCGTTTGGTATTAATACCTTGATTTATACATATTGTGAGCGTGTGTTTAAATCGCTTTGTTTCGATTCGGTTCAGCCCCTAAAACTCGATGATTTACTTTCGACGCTCAATAAACGGATTATACGTGCTGGATGTGCGCGTTGTCCAAATCCTACCAACGTTGCGTTGGTTTTTTTTTGTTTCGTTTGTTTTCGCTTTTTGTTTTCGCTCATAGTTGCTTTATTTTTGAACACCGGCCGTTTTTCTGGATTACAAACTGCAATCAATATGATGCATTCATCGGACAATACAAATTTTTGTTTGCTCTTCGTTTTCAGATTCTGTGTCGGAGACAGGTTCTATCTGTGCGAAAACAAGATCCTCTGCGAGTACGATTACGAGGAGAGGTTAGTGTTCGCTAACATGGCATACAATCCGCCCCCTCTATCTCACCTCAAGAGGCAAACAGCCATACCACCGGTAAGTTGTTAATAAACTTAGCTCAATTACCTACACTGTCTACTCTACTCAATAAATTCCAAGTCTAAAAGCGTTATTTCCTCTGTTTGAATCAAATTAACGCAATACCAAACTTGACGCATAATAATAACATCTTTTGCAACAACAACTAAAATTAAAGCGGATGATCACATGCAGCCAAAATATGTTGAATATAGTTCTTCATTAGCAAAATATAACTTATATTTGGAGACAAATGGAACTGGTTACAATTATTTCATATTTTTTAATCTGTAACAGTTGATCTACAATAACCAATATCAATGTTCTAAATAATAAATTATATTTTTTCAACTTTGATCTTCGTGTATGCAGTGCACATTTTGTTTGGATTGATGGAATCGGGTTTCTTTTCGATTACAGCGGTGTAGCCAATTTAATTTCATGGCAGTATGACCGTGATCAATTATATATGTCAACTGCAGATTGAAAATTTTAATTAAATAAATAAATATTTTGGCGAAAAACGTGAACATAAAAATAAAACAAAAACAGTAACAGTAGCAACAAAAAAAAAGTGAATGCAACAAATAATGCAATTCGTGTTTTGTTTTGGATTTTTGCAGCCATCCACGCTACCCAATCAAATGATGAATGGGCACCGTCCGCCGGCGCCGGCATCAAACGGTGATTTAAACAACAATATGTCCGGTTCCGGTCAGCAGCCGCCGAATTCCATGGCCAACCAGTTTCCTCCGTCGGGTCACCTGAAGAACAGTGCCATGTCTCTGGGTGCGACCAGCTGAAGACACTGAACGAGCACAAAAGTGCGGCTGTGAATGTTTGTTGTGCGCGTATGGAATTGCATACACCATACACCACCCAATATGTGTATATAGTTTTGCTCAAAGTTTGAAGGTTTGGACTAGAGACGAGGGGGTGCAATATGTAGGAATGTGCGTGCGATCAAAGGACAATCGAGAAGGATTTTAGATCAAGCCAAAAGAAAATAATTAAATAAATAATTCAAAGAAAGTAATTCATTATGAAATAATTCATGTATAAAAAAAAGGTATATAAATATATGAAATTGTAAAACTGCGACATTGATCCTGTACATATTTGAAACAAGAGAATGTTTAGACGTAGCAGTTGTATGTTAAATAAGTATACTATACGAGACGATGATGATTGATAATAATAGTTGTTTCCAATGTTATATTTACTTGTTGCCATATTTCCCAATTTTTTTCCTCCTTCTGTTTTGTACAAAAAAACGTTCGTTTCCGTTGAATCGTTTTCATTTCGAGACTTGGTTAATTGTTATTGTTAGATAATAAGTGTAAAATGAAAGATAATTCAATCGAGTTTCGGATCCGTTTCGATTTCTCACACTATTTTTGTTTTATGTGTCACTTAGTGGAAAGATCTATACAAAATGAAAACGTCTACGGTGCCAATGATTTTCTAGGTGACATCTTATGTTTGTGTACTTTTTATTTCGTTTGATTTTATCATTATTACTTGTATATAAATGTCTAATCATGCCAATGATTCTGACCAAAGATATAAACGATTTATAAAATTACTTAATGTGTTTTATTTTTGCAACTCTTTTTAGGTATTCCCACTTACATTCATTGAACTTAAATGTATCCATACAATTACTGATAAAATATATAAATATTGACGAAAAATATAACAAAAAATACAAAGAAAAGAAAAACAAAACTGTGCTATTGCTACAAACGTCTATAGATTATAGATCTTTCTGCCCTGAAAATTGAACTAATATTAAAAATTATAATAAAAAAAGCACCAAAAATTAAAGTGAAAGTTCACTTGCTGCTAAAGCGTGTTTGTTAAGAGTTTGACCAAGACTGTTAAATATTAACGACTTCTCTGGAGTATGTATTAATATAAAATTAATATATACATTTAATTCCTGCTGATATTTTACAAATTCTTCATGTGATACTTAATTGTTAATTTAATTGATACCTATGCTAATCATTGTTATTCAACGTGTGATCTGAATATTATATGTTTACAACAAAATATTTTGAAGATGAAGATTTCATTAAGATTATTCAATAAAAGTTAGCGAAAAATCTCATAATTCAATAATTCTTAAATCTACTAACATAAGTAACTTTATTGGTCAATAACTCAATGTTTACGTGTTTAAACAAATAATTGTAATTACACAATTCAGTACTGTTCTACTATTGGTCGACAAGGATGAAATTTGTAGTTAAGAATATTGATAACTTTAACAGTTTATTATTTGTCATTAGCTTAATATTTTACCGTTCTATTTTTTTTTATTGAAAAGTTAAGTTACTTAGAGTATTTGAGAAAGATTTTACAATTGTTCATTTGGCCCAAATTAGGACTAAAATCGTTGAATAACTTTAGTCCGTCTTGTGAATATGCAGCTTGTCTAGTAATTGTAAAATCGACTTAACGTGTCGGTTGATTACTACTTTCGCATCCGGTAAACGGATTTGAAAACTTCTACTTGTTATTTCGGTTTTAAATTCGTTATTATTGAATATCTCTTCAATATATTATTAAATAAGTTGGTCACATTATCTACAATGGTAAGTCACATTACTAAATAGGTGAATTTTAAGAAATACATTATTTTATTTTACTATTTTAAGATTTTTTTCTATTTCTATTTATATTCATAAAGTAATAATAATGAAACAAATAAAATGAAATTCAATTAAGAGTAACGGAATTTAACTTAATAAAATTGAGGTAAATTTGTAATCAGTGACTTTGAATTTAACCAATTGAATCATATTTTCCAATTATGTTATAAGTTAGTTTTATACAGAATTATCTAGAGAAAAGTGTTAATAGTAATTAATAATTGTTTTTTATTAGTAAGAGAAATATAAACATTTAAAAGGAACTCTCGTTGAAACTAGTAGTAGTAATAATAATAATGTGTTTAAGAGGTCATTGGAAAGATAGCAATAAAATTAATGATCTATTGCAGATTAAAAATTGTGAGGAGTCCATTAAATTTCGAAAACCATTCCGAAGCGAATTAATGTCCGTTTTGTTATAACAAATCTAATGGTTTTGGGGTAAGTTTCCGTCTCTTTCTGCTTTTCCATCTATGCGAGTGGGTGGGTAACTGAGCGAGTGTGTGTGTGTGTGCAAGAGAAAACGATTTAGTGGGCAATTTCGCTGAGCCGGAGACATTTCGCGTTACATTAAAGACGCTTTACGAGTTAATTGAGGAGCTCTCCCAAGATACTTCCACCTAATTTCCGATAAGCCACAGAACTAAAAACTTCCTCCTCCAATAATCAATAGAGAACCATAACAGAGTGGACTGTGTTTGCGATGGTACCAGTATGAGTCGTCTGCGAAAACAAAAATAAATCCTGTAATGATGATGACGCCAGTAAAAGAGGAGAAAGAAGCGAAACGTAAAGGCGAAAAAAAAAAAGCACTGGAAAGAAATGAAAAGAAGAGGAAAAGGAAAGGGAGAAGTTGTGTAACAACCCCTGCGGGTGGGCTCTTTTGGATGTACATAAAAAGCCATAACATTGTTGTTCCGAGCTAATTCTCGTTTTCACAATTATCCGCGATTACGACCCTATCAAAGTCCGCTCGGGGCCTCCACTTCTTCTCGAAACCCCCACAACCGTCCGCCCCCTCCTAACATCGGAGCCGTCCTCCCTATCCTCCACCTCTCGCGCACATCTCCACCCCTAATCGCATTTATCCAAGTTTAAAGGAACCTCGAAAGGTAAACGAATAAAACGCTTACAACATTTTCTATTTAATTTCATTCCTTGAGTGGATTACTTTGTTTTCCCTTTTCGGCTTTTCCGCCGTACACAATATTTTTATTGTTATTAGCGTTGCGGATCGGATCGGATGGTCGTTGGGCGGAGGGGATGGGTAAGGCGGCATCATGCAAGCCGACTGCTTAGTTGGTGGTTTTACAACTGTTCTTTGACGTGAAAACTTTTTGACGAAGGGGCCGGAAGTCGAGACCGATGGACTTTATGTCTTTGAATAGATTCCAACTAAAGTTTAAGTGTTTTTATTAGCGCTGTTAACTTCCTTGTTGGTTTATTGTCTCGGTGATGTCGGTTTGATGGCAGCAAACAACTTGTATAAAACAGCGAAATGAGTGGGTCGGATCCGGTTGGATTTTTCCTGAAAACACCGCTCTTCAAGGGGATGCGAGTTAGATGGAATTATGTGGATCTCCAGGCGGAGGGACTGCGGCGGGACGAAAGGAGAAGAGGAGAACGGGGGAGGACTTGGGGGGCAATTTGTAATGCGTTGTAAACGGACGTGTAATTCGGGGCAGCGCTGAATGGAACCGCAGCACATCGCAAACTGCTAATTTCAGGTTTGCCGTTCGCTCAATTACAGCCGCTAGTGAGTCTCCTCTGTATCTGTGCGCCCTCGTGCATGTGTGTGTGTGTGTGTGGACGTATATACGTATACAAGCTTGGATGAGAGGATGTGAGGGTACGTGTAAGGGATGGAAAGCGTTGGCTATTATCTGCCCCTTAACTGCTATTATAGTAGATAGAACGTATAACGCAAACACACACTGCTGCCGACTGAGAAAACACAGAACCTATCCTGTTTTCTTCGATTTAACATTATCTTATATCAAGAATAGGCACATCCAATTAACCTACTTCTCTTAACAGAGTATGCCATTAGATTCGTCTGATTTTATAAATGCTTGTAGCTGATATAATTTATATTTGTTGCAATTCAAAACCTTTTTGACTAAAGCCTTTTATCATTTAATTTTATGTGAACAACGAATGCATGATGTGATTAAACATGTGTTATTATAAATTACTATTGATTTACAAACGTTGAAAAGTTATAATCGTAACTGAAAGCTTTCGACAATGTTTATTGTATATCTGAATATCCATGGATCCAATTGTTGGTATTTTATAATAAAATTTGTTATAGATAATAAATTTGTCAATTTTTAAAGATTTCCATTGCCAATTTTCGACTTACAGAGATGACGCAGCAACTGACTAGAATCTTGAAAGATTTTGTAAATATTTCCAGGTAAGTCGCAAAAGCCATGCAAATTTCCTAGTGTCAAAATTATACATTTTCGAAAACTCATCAAAATTACCAATGTTCAAAAAATTCTAAAATGGATATCTCCGAAATACCGGGTGTTGCAGATGCAAATGCCAATAATTCAAGGTTTACGTTAATCACAAATAAATAATAATTAATTAAGAATGAAAGTAATATTAACGAACACTGATATTTACAGAACTTCGGGCAAACCTGACACGTTGAATTCCGAGTTCTTGTACTATTCATCGGTATTAAAAATTTTGGCAGCGACACTCACCAATGAGTTGGACAAGCAGAGAATAGTACCATGGGCAAAGAAGCTCTTCCGGCCGGAGTATCACAGCTCGCAGTTCCGGGAGAAGAGGAACAAGTACGTAATATGTGATTGCGTTAAGTGATATCGATTTAATGTAATGCTACCTATAGGTATCTTCTACATTTGACATTAACGATCCTGAACGATGAATCTTACGGCATCTTCACGCAAATGCCACCCGCCGGCGCCTTGCTTGACCTGGAGAGCATAGAAAAAGAACAATTCCCAGCAGCTGAATGGGAACTGGATACGACTTGGCAAGACACCAGGAACAATTTATCGGATGAGTTTGAGCCTCTCCAGTGTTCCGTGCATTCGACCATGGATGAATGCAACAGCGATCATATGTTGGACCAAGTACGATGAGGATAAATTTAATTAAACATTTTAATTAACCTTTCACGTGTAGATACTGGATCAGGAATTTCAGTTTCTCCTGTATTTAGTTAAACCGTACGCGGCGCTTCTACCAAACAGTTACGACAGGACTAGGGTAGCCACTTGGATGCAAACACTTTGCTCGATTGCGGATGAATCATGTTCTAGCATGCGTGGAATCAGGAACGATTATATAATGGCTTTGCTAGGGTAACTTAATTCATAAATATTTTGCTTTAAGAATTGTCACATGTGCGTTTTCGTAGGTATGTGCATAATTTGAGACTTGTTGGACCGTTCTCTCAGTATCCACCGATCCGAGCTTTACCTCCGTTAGCCGAAGCTGCGAAAATTGCAGCAGAAACAAAGCCTATAACAGATCCTAGTGGACCGGATGCGAGCGAGTTCTTAGCTTCTCAACCGGTACCCGATGATGGAGCCTTCTGTTACATAGCTCTGACAGGAGATCTAATAACGAGCAATCTACCTCCTCCCAGTGGTCCTGCTGGACCTCCAGACGACTATTGAATCGTACCCATTTTTGTTAGCACCTTTTGAATAAATAGTCCCATTGTTAAGTTCTTGGTTTCGTCGGGAACGCGCAAATATTTGCGTTAGTAAATTATTAGTCGAGGATGAATTGTGCGGTTTTGTTGGGGTTCAGTTTGATGTATGAGAGTGCGGTTTGATGAATGACCCTCTAACAAGCGAATCGCCGGGCATTTACATAACATTATCATCGAATTATAATTCGTCCGCTCACCAAGAATTCGCGGTGATTAAGGTCTGATACCGTGCAAACCTACGCTACATTGTTGGATGACACCAAGTTTCTGATACATTTATATCCTCGCACAACATGTACACAACTATAAATTGAAAGATATAGAATAAAGGTCTGTAACCTGTACATTGAAAACACTATAAATTACATTATTTAAATTAACATTATATTGTTGCAATACGTTTTTTCAGAAAAATATGTCTAGATTAGTTCAAACTTTGGATTGAATTGATTCAATAATAATAAATTAATAAAATATAATAATTCTGTAATAATATAAAAATTAAATTCATGGGGCAGAAAGACCTCAGTTTCTCTACATTAATTTAAGCCAAATGGCTCAATGTATAGTCAATAAATATGATGAAAAATATGAAATGAGTAATGTGAAGTAATTACGTTTTTGATCTCGTTTATCTGATAAATTGTAGACTTAATCATTTTCTGTATTTTAATGAAATAGTTCAGTATTTCATCCGTTTAGTGTTATTTGTCGGTTACATAGAAATGATCATTTCAACCGTGGTCTGAGATAATCACAAAATGTGGCATCATAACTTCATGAATAAATCTTAAATTTGCAGGAGCTAACAATGTTAAATTGCGAATGTTTCGGGATAGATGATGTCGGGCGAAGGGCAACGGAAGCCTAGGAGAATTTTCTCGTTAATATCTTGTAGGTATGATCTCCACGAGACCCTTAATCAAAACTAATATCCGGGTGCGCATGTTGACCACCGGTCGGCAATTAAACCGCCCCGCTCGCACATTATTTCCCTAATTTCATTGCTATTCCATTAAAGGGGCTCTGCGTGATGCAGATAGCCGTTGGCCTGTGTTTAATTAATCTTTCCTAATTATTTCCAGATTCGTTTCGGCCAGCTAAGTAATCCTCAGCCACCTTTTCCTCCTCCGCCGCCGCCGCCACCGATGCCGTCTCCAGCCCTTCCCCGGCCGCCTACAGTACTCTCCGTTAATGCGTCCCGTGGCGGTCGTTACGGGCCATCCTTATCGTCTACACAACCACTGATTGCTTCATACCACACAATTGCCTGTTTATGCTCTCGCTGCGCGAAATCACAAGAACCTCCCCTAACACACTCTCTCACTCACACACACACGCAGACACATATAAACACACAAAGGGATTATCACAACTTCATTTCTTGCAGCAGTGGCTTTCAACCGGTACTACTGAAAACGATTATAGAAGTATTCAACAGCTAAGCACCAACACTTTTAAACTTTTCTTATTTTTCGAAAGAAATAATATCTTTAACGTATATAACATTCTAGAAAAATACTTCTAGTATCAAGATGTATTAAGAATTTGAATAATTAACGATGTTTCTTAGACTTTTTCAGTGGAATTTTTAAATTGTATTCTTTAAGCAAGGGTGGCCAACAGGTAGATTAGTAAAGCCAATTTTGGTCGATCGTTCAATGTTTCAGAATTATTACATGTAATTACAGATTACCTACTGTTTGCTATTTTAATCCTATCACATAACAGTGGGAAGTCTTTTGTTTTGTTCAGAATATACCATATATTTGTAGTGGTCATTTGCGAAAAGTAATATTATAATATTATTAAAATTGCAAATATTCACTTCTAAATTTTGGTTTACAAGTATCAGCAATTTTTACATAGATAAAAAGAATGGGGAGAAAAATAATTGAAATTTTAAAGAACTTATTATTATTATTATTACTGTACGTCGTAACGTTGATAACTTCTGCCTTATAGATGTAATGCATAGCAAAAAGAGAAAACATTTTTTTTGGGGGAAGCTAAATCTGAGGGCATAAATAATATCGTTCTTATTTTCTGAATCCGGCGGTTTACTTTATATATATTTTTCTCTCTCTCTCTTCTCTCCAGCAACACGGAGAGGGGTGGGTTTGTGGAGGGTGTGATGGAAGATAGAGAGTCTGGAAAATAATGTTGCGGTCCGTTCCGTGTGCAAATCTGCCGTCAGGCCGATTCAATTACGATCTTATCTCTAAAATGGATGACAGTTATTTCCATGACGCGTGGATGCCGCGGCAATAACGCACCCCCGCTGCCAATCCGACGCTCTTGTCCTCCGGGGGGGAACGGGGGACGGAGAACGGAAAGGGCGGCGGGGACGGAGAACGGTTAGGGTGTATCACGTTTAAACAAAAGCCGGGGCCAAGGAAATAAAAAAAAAGATGGGAAGAGAGAAAGAAAGGGAAAAGGGTACGACGACGACGACGATGATGACGATGATGATTTTTACGCAGTAATTAGCGCCGGCTGAATAATGAAAACGGTGCGCGAAAACAATGCCTCCGCGCGCAGTTTTAAAATTATTTATATGTTTGCGAGATGGCGCCGGAAGGAACAGGTACAAAATGCAGCTCGCTACGCTCCTGTGTGCTGAAGGAACAATGGCTAAAACAAAGAATCGCCCTCGGAAACGTGCAAAAGGGATAATAATGTCTTCGCTGCAAGCCATCCTCCTCTGTTAACGCTGCTAGCAACATACCGGTCCTTTCACAATTCGCTACTCCAAAGCAACATTATTGTCAGTTTATCCTGATTTATGCAAAAAGGATACGCACTTAAAAAGGAACAGACAAAAAAACTATACTAGATTCCATGTTTGATGGAATAAGAAGAAAACTATAGTGTTATATATCAACAAAACCAAAAAACTGCTATATCAGGACTACTGACTGATTGACGGACCGCAGTGTTTTCGCACTTAAATCATTGATTGAAATGAATTGCAGAAGTCGTTAGCAGAAGAGAATTGGCAAATTTAGACTATTTTGGTCAATCTGAGCCTATCTTAACTTATCTAGATGTAAAGTTGTACTTCCACTATTGGAATACAAAGTTAGTCTTAGTCTTAGAAAAAAGTCTTAGGTAGAGGAGCCGGTCTTTGGTCTTTGTTCCTAATTAACAAGAATGTTACTCTTAGTTAATAAACCATGAGATCAATACTTATATGGTCTTTGTTCCTAATTAAGTTAAGAGAAGAATGTAACTCTTATTTAATAAACCATGAGATCAACACTTATATAGTTGATTTCTTAAATATGAATGAGTAATGAACAAAATATATCAATGAAATATTTTGTTTTCTTTTCAAAAAGTGCGTAAGTAAATTTATTACTTAATGTATTTTGAACCTAAATATTATATTTCGAATTGTTTACGAAATTAAATGCTAACTAAAATAAATATTTTAGCGGTTTATTGTGCAGAATAATTTGGACACAAAAAAAAACAAAAACAAATAGAGAATGATATTGATTTGATTCATTTGGCACCATTGTTAATTGAAAAATGGAAGGAATGTTATTGCACATTGTGCGGGAATGAATGAAAAGCGCGTGCATATATAAAAGTTATATTATTCAGAATTCGATATGAATCCAGTAAATTAATTTGAAATTAGTTAAAATAAACTGGATCTTTGTCGGGTCCAATTTCATCGAATACTGTACCACTGTATACAGTTGACACGTGTCCAATTTCGCAATAATAGGAGCTAAATAAATAATCTGTATCAAATTGACAGTTGAATCCAGAGTCAATAATTATTATGGATTTAATTTGGATCGGCTGCAATGGAAAGTGAGGAATTAATAAAAATCAACAAATGCCATTGAAATGGTCGAAAACGGGGCATTGCTCACATCGTACCATCACTATATAGTAATACCTCGATTAACGCACTATTGCGTTCATACAAGACAAAGTTAAGATCATAGATTTTTTTCAAATAATTGATTTTTTCATTTATTTATATTTTTTTTTTTGTCTTTTTGCAACGATATTTGCAATCTATCCAAATCGGACATTCAGCAAATCACCACGTCGTTGCAGACACTTGTTCGGAATCGTTGCCCATTGACAACTAATTCATTTTGTTGGCTGCAAATATTTGGAAGTACCAGGGTTTGAACCCGGGACCCCAACGACGACTCAAAACAATCGGCTATGAGTCGCCGTATTTATAAAAATAAGCAACTAAAACACTTAATAATTGATTACAAATTGATTATCTATTACAATTTTGTAGCAAATTGTATTAAGGTTGTCATGGATCAACTAGAAATTGTGCATTTGTATCATGATCATTTCAAGTTAGGAAGTATTCAACAATGTTCAGCGTTGTTCAAATATGCCGTCCACTAAGAATGATGATTAAGTTAATGATATTTTGTAAAAGCCAGTTAGTGGCATGGCTTGGCGCTGGGCGAGAGTGTGTATGTGTAATGTTTGTAATTTGTGCCTGGCAGTGGAGAGATTGGGGTTGGGCGGAGCTCGCATTACATGTGCAACATTCCACTCAATATTTCATAGTCTAAATGCTGTTATGAGATAATGGCTATTAAAACCGGGCCGTGCGCTCACAATTTTTAACCACCCGTCCTATAACCCATCCCACGCCGCACCGCAGCATGACCCAACACACATACGACCCCCCGA
>JAFMTC010000101.1:1793505-1810949 GCA_018845635.1 Nicrophorus orbicollis | reverse complement strand
ATCTGAAATTGCCGCCCCCCACCAACCCACACACACACACACAACGCGCAGACACACTACTCGAACCCTTATATAAAAATGGACCGCTTCTGAAGGGTATTAAACGCAACCCCTAAATCACAATTTCATAAAGTCAATATCGAATTTTATTATAGAGTAAACAGCACAGCTCAGTTTTCTCCTTCTATCCATTTTAACACAATCTAACCTTCTCAACCCATATACAGGACCGTCTTTAGAATACAGTTACAGATGACACTAGAAATAAGACACGCACCCACATCAAAAGACGAACGTCTTAATACCTTTCAAACTACTCTAAAGAATTGTAACACAGTTCTGTTTAATTCTCATAAAATTTCATTAAGTAAAGACAAAAAATCTTAAAATTCAGCAATAACATCAATATCAAACTTTATTATAGAGTAAGCAACTCAGTTTTTTCCTTTCAACTATTTTAACCCAACCTAACCTTTCCAACTCCACAAAGGACCGTCTTGAGGTCTTAAGAATACAGTTATTACTATAAGACACTAAAAATAAGACAACCACCTACATTAAACGATAAATGTTTTAAATACCTTTCTAAACTCTAAAGAATTTACTTTATACAGTTGTATTTTATTTTCATAATATTTCATTGAGCAAAGACATAAAATGTTAAACATCAGAAAAAACCTTGATGTGAATTACACCCATACCTCGCTTTACGGCCTAGATACGTTCCACGAAACTTGGCCGCAAAGCGAAAAGCCGTATAAGGAATCAATTATTGCGCTTGCGCAGATACATTTTAGGCCGTAAATAGAAAACGTCCTTAATTGAAGAGGGCCGTTATAGCGAAATGCCGTATAAAGAGCGGCCGTAAAGCGAGGTTGTGGGTGTATTTGTAAATAATAACCTGAATCCTATAAAACATAAAGACGGCTCAGTCCAAATCCATATTTTATTCTATAAATACAGTTTTTTTTTTCTCTCGTTTCCAGTTCTTGGATACAAACATATTATTAAAGATGCTGGCCCGCTAAATGGGGCGCAACTGCTTTATGTAATTGTTGGTTTACGAGAACGCCGCTTCTCGGGACATTTAAGAGGACGGAAGCAGAAAAAAAACAAGCAGTGGATAGCGTCGCATAAATATTCATTTAATTCTGGATTTCGAAAACCCGGCGGGAGGACAGAATCGGAATATAGTTTATTATGTTAATAGTAAACGTAGTCGTCTTGGTAGTATATATGTATAGTGTCTTCCAGTAAGCAGAGTTAAGCCCTCGAAGTCGCTCTTCGTTCCGTAAAGTATTCCATGACATGATAAGCCGTCGCACAAGTGTACAGCACTGCATACATTATCTTTGTCCCTCTCTATCTTACGCATTCAGTGTTAATACCCTTCCAACTTATATAAATTAATCTTGTTACAAACAATTACGTTTAACAAATTATGATCTGAATAGGAAATACTTTAATAAGCTATAAAACATTATGTTCCTCGGACATGCAAACTAATTACATAAATCAATATATGGTATGAGCTTGTATAGACTTAATAATTATAGTTTTATAGGTGATTTTAGATTTTAAATATATATGTATTATTTGAACCAAACAAGAACTGTATAATAAAGTACAATTTCAAATATTAGTATGAATTATAAATTATATAAATTTACTCAGAATTATTTTTCTATCAACAATAATTAGATTTATTGCAACAGATGCAAACAAACAGGAAAATCAATAACAAGATATATTTATACAATAATAATCAAACAAAACTAAACTAAATAACTGTTACAAAGGGTTTTCTATAATTTATCAACAATTATATTAATAATAATCAATATTTTTTTTGTCAAAAATAAATAATTTTAAATTTCAGTACTAATAAAGATTAAATCTATGTGAAAGGTCGAGAATTTAAGTCATATTTACAATTTTTGGTAGTTTTTTAAATATTACAATTATCTTTAGTCTTTTCAATTAAAATCGCTTCAGAGAATATGCGTGCTATACCGGAGCAGAGAAGAGGGATCAAAGTATATTGAGGGATTTCTCTTGTAAGTAAATACTATAAACGTGACCTGGAGCGTACAATATTCTTAATATGTTTGATAATCTGGGTAGCTCATTTGCAGCATACAAACTCATTAGCAAACTTTAACGATAAAGCAATATAGTTTGTACGGTATCTTTACTCGTATGCCAATATTATGAACTGTTGTATTAGCACTCGAGGTGCGTTAATTTGTATAATTTTTAAGAAAGTGTGAAATCAAAAATAAATAACTTTATTTTATGACATGACATGATTCAAACTATATATAATATACATGCGTATATATAATTATATTATAAAGTTTCTAAAAATTTTATTATAAAAAAATGGTAAAAACACATCAATAAATCTTTAAGTTCTTAAATAATTAAGATTTTCTTAAAAAAATATGGGAAAGTGCAGAGACTGCTTTCATTTTTTTTTCATCAAAAGTGCAATTATTTTTGCAATTGTAAATGTTTTTGTTGAGTGTGTTATAAACAATATTACATTTATTGTATTCGTACATGTTTCTATTATAATAAATCGTGTTTATTAAAGTTTTGTAAGTTGAGTAAAATTAATGAGAAATTGAGATAATCTTATTGTAAATTATATTTTATAATGAATGTATTTGTTGTTATTAATATGATTATAAATATGTTAAGTGAAGATTGCGATTGTGTGCGAGGACAGAGACAAATGCAAATTGGCGAAGAAAAGGAATTGTCAGAAAGAGTTATTGTATCGAGTTAATTTCCTTGAATCAAATATGCAAAACTAGGCTTGGAAGTGGAGGCGCGCCTGGAAACTTGAAGGCTTGTTGCGATATAATCCTATGTAAATCTGCCAGGTGATTATAAACGCTCTCGCGTTATATTGAATAATATGGCAGAATGGTAATCCCGCTCCCGAAATTTGGATTCCTTCTAATTACTATGCCGCCCCCCGCCCGCCGCCCGTGCCATCCCTCGCACTAGACGCACCCGTTGCCACCCCCCTCGCAGCGCTTTGCAACTTGGATGTGTTACAATCAAGTTGGGATTTAGGTTGGTAAAAAGTGGGCTAATGAAGTATTAAAGAGCAGTAAGTGGCCGTGTCATGGCAGATAATAGGTGAGCAGAGTGCGCGTCAATCACACACACACCTTCGCACACGTGTGTATGTATGCATCCACACACGCCATCGCCAGGACAATGGTCAGTCCTGGACAAAAACGGTGCGCTCTTAACCCTTCTCGCGAGAACAATCCGTCAAAATCTCCCTGAACTGACTGACGCGTTCCAATAAATAAATCACTGTCACGTCCAGCATAATTAACGGGATGGAATTTTAAGGTCGCCGACGAGGATTTGCAGCTACCGGATTTGCGGTCAGCTAAGAAGATATTAAATCAAGGCCGAGAATGCGATTGTTGCACGCGCAGCCAAGGATAATTTAATATTCCCTTATATTCCCAGAACTCCTGTGCGTATATTAAATCAAGCTAGGGGGGACCGAGGGTAGGTAAACAGACTGTTACTGTATAAATTATATTTGTGTTCTCCTCTGCTAGGTGGAAGGTGGTGTATGTAGCATATACGTTGCTATCCGCCCTCGCCGACTAACTGTGGTGGCAGCCACTGCTACAGCGAGTCCACCCCAAATCATATATTATAACCTAGTTAGTTAAGATATCAGCCCCAGGCTGCTCGTTTTATTCCCTCCATCTCGTCTCGCTCTCCCACTCTCGCACATACATTTTCTTAGTCTCCTGCAGACCCCGTCTACATTTTCACTCGTATAATTACCGTGATCTTAAATAATGGCTAGTATTAAGAAACGTTTAAATAATCTGGGAACTAAACAGGTGCTCTTCCGCGGAACTAAATGCTCTCCCATTTCTCATCCCCTTCCTAAACCCTGCGCACTTCACTACTTTTACAGCCTCTAACGACTTTACAGTCTTACGGATTTTCATACGGCAGCCACCCTTCGCTCCGACCTCCACTCACACCACCAGCGCTTTCCTTCCTTCACTTTCCAAAATCGTATATTTCAACAAAATTACCATCTACTGGATTAGCACCGAATCCCCGGGCTCAACCGCATACTAATTTGACAAATAACGAACCCAAATATTTCCATTTCCTTCCTTCATTTGCACTATTTAAACTACTCTATAATAAATAACCACGATGTACTCGTGCCGACTGTTTAAACTTTATGATTTCAATGAGTAATTAACAATCTGATATGAAATAGTAATGTAATTGTAATGTACATAAAGTACTATTAAAAGCATATTCCGAGTATATTAAGAGTTTTGAATTTTATATCTTTAATATTGAGTTATCTGCTTATTTATGTTTGTGAAGAAAATTTATCCTGAAATGAGTATTGAAAACTCTATTGATGGACATAAAGACGTTTAGAACTGTATATTCAGATACATAACATAAGGTCATAATATTTATACAATTAAAA
This sequence comes from Nicrophorus orbicollis, assembly GCA_018845635.1. Lineage (NCBI taxonomy): Eukaryota > Metazoa > Arthropoda > Insecta > Coleoptera > Silphidae > Nicrophorus > Nicrophorus orbicollis. Next base: position 1,806,448 of record JAFMTC010000101.1, on the reverse strand, counting down.
AAATACTATATAAAAATGAAGAAATTGAAAATAAAAAAGTGCTATTGCTGGAAAAGGCAGACATTATTTAAGTTTTAAAGAATTGATTTAAGACTATTATATTTTTCGTGCAAAGTTAAATGTTTGGAATATAATTAATGAAATTAGTAAGTTTTTTGTACAAATTAGAGAATCGTTTTGAGAAACAAAAATCTTTCAGGAGTTTTTAAATAAACGTTATAGAGTGATGGAGTTGCAAATAACATGAGACTGGTGAAAAGTAGCGACTGGATTCATGATTTCGTATTCCTCACAGTAAATAAAGTTCTGAATGCGAAAAGGAGGCAAATGGTTCGCGTGATAAAACAAAGGTTTCCGGTCAAGTTTGTCGCGTTTCCATGTCCGCGGGCGGCTTTGCGAGGGGCCGCTGCAAACTACCCTACCTAACCACCCCCAACACTGAAACCGGTCATCCCAGACGGCCGTTTACACGAGAGAAAATGAGAGAGAGAGAAAGGCATGACCATCAGGAAAGAAAAAGGGAAAACGGTCGGGGGTGGTTGGTACCAATTAAAAATCGACGCCGGCGACGCCCGACGGACAAGACGGGAATTACATGCAAATCCGCGTCCATTACTTTCCACGGCTCGGACATAATCTGTGCCTAGGATCTAATAAAACCCCGCGCGCTTTTCCACCCGCAGTAATTACCATCGAGGAAAAGAATTTTTTTCGCTTAATTTTCCGCTGTTTCCGCCGCCTTCCCCCTTACACCGAGCATGCCTCCTATTTTCCCTTTGCCGCCCCCTTGCGCTACAAAAAAAAATCGCATACATACAACTCAAAGAGACTAGAAAGTTACAAGTGTGCCCTCGGTACGGAATAGAATTGCAAAATTAACGTTATTAAAATCGCTTCCGAATGAAAATTCCAAGTGTAACAGGCAGTGTGTGTATGTAGGAAAGGGGATGGTGGTGGTGGTCTAAAATGCACTACAGCGGCTCGAAAACGGCAGAATTTCAAGTGGCTGCTAATTAATACCACTAATTGGAGGTTCCCCTCGCTCAGCAGCGGTCCAGGCGAGTAGAGGCGTCGCGACGCCGTCGACGGCAAAGCGACGACCCCACTGGACCCCACGCATCCACCCAAGTTTGGCGTTACGCGCCGCTTCGAATAATTTTTACGTTGGCAATATGACAGTTTTATTCCTTAATTAGCGAGCGGCAACGTACATCAGGTTGGCATTCGCAATGCGACGCACCCCATCCCCTCGAGCCTCGAATGAAAAATGCCCTTTAAATCTGCAATTATTCTTACGCAATCTCGAATTACAATGCGAGAAAAACGCGTAAAGTTTCGCTCGCTCGGTCGGGAGGGTTGGTTCGTTGGTTGGGGCGGCTCGTCCAAAGTTTTGTCGCGAATGAATTGCGGATCCCGCAATCCTTTTATGATCTTCTGCTCCCCCCACTTTACAGCCTTTTATCTGACGTAACGCGAATAAAATTATCGAATTTAAATTCTTGCTGGAGCTGTTGAGCGGGAGGACCGTGGGTCGAGGGGTGCTGCAACAAGGGGTGCTCGGGAAGGCGGCGGTGGCGGCGGGGGTGCTGGGGAGACGGCAGGCGGCGTTTAAAAGCTCCGAGTTTAAATCGAAGTCTTCTGTATTCAAATGCAATTAGCGGAAACGGAAAATTTTAGCGGTAATTAGTAAACAATCGGAGCGAAAGAGTTTTATGCGCGCGCGAATTTATGCGCAAGTTTAATTGGTTCCTTACTTTTATTCCTTTTCACTTCGGGACCCATTTCAAAAGGAGAAATTCTCAAGTGGATTAAGTAATTAGTTCCCGGCGAATAAAAAGAAGAAAAATTATATTATGCTCCTTGATTAATAGTTTTTAATTTAAAGCTTAAAAGGCTGGAACAAAAGGAATAAAGCTAAAGCAACACCAATAAAATCATGCATTTCATATACAGGGTGTTCTGCAAAGACAGTATCAATACACAAATCAATTAATCGTTTAGTTTTAATAGAATCTGGCAGAAAGATCTGTGGTCAATAGCCATTTGCAGTAATATAATTTTATTTGTATTTTAAAGTATTTTCTTGCAATTTTTGTTGCAATATATCTTTTTATTAAATAATAATTAGTATAAAAATATATATGCTTAAATAAAATTAGAACTGAAGATAAGTGACAAATTGATAGACTTCAGATTGAGAAAAAGGCACATTTTTATTGGATTGCAGTTTCTACACAAACTCTCAACAAAACCTCTTAGAAGACAATGGCTCAACTATCGAACTGAAAAGTTTTAACACCCTGGACTTACCACTTAGGTTTAATTAATATAATCTTATAAGTAGCTCATTTGAGAACAAGTTCAAGTAAGTAATCCATCCAGCAAATATCTACTACTATATAAAAACACGTATTAAAATTATAATTGATACATTTCTACATAGAAATAATAATGCTAATAAATACAATAATAAAAAAAAACAAAAGTACAAAGAAAAATACATAAAATAAAATTCTATTATTGTAAAGGGCTATTACAAATAGGTCTTTCTGGCTTATTTTAAACATTGATATACTTATGAGTTTGTATTTAGACAATAACATTTAGTTAATAGTACTATAACTGAAATACAATCAGTATTAATTATTTTGTGTTTCTAATGTCTATGTAATAAATGTCAATTACTAATCGATGTTAATTGAGCTTTTGACGTTAATTGTCGACTATTCTATTTTTAATATTGCTTAAATAAGGGAATAATATATCAACCCCAATTGGGTCATGGCGTTGAATATAAATTCCGCCAATTAAAAATATAGATTTTTCTGTCTTGCCTGTTTTATTTTATTTTTTGCTTCAGAGGAATATTTCGCTGAGTTTATAGTAATTGGTGTAAAAGATTGTAATCGCGAAAATTAGTGCAGCTTTTCACGAGTTTAAAGTGTTGCGTTTTACTTTCTTAATAAAAATGAGATTATCTCGGTAATTTATTCAACGTTATGCGCTTTATAAATTTTAGAACAAAATTAACAGCCGCAAAAGAAGTGTATTTTGACTCAAGTCGAGATATAGATTTTACATTTACATACTAATTAATGATATTTAATGCAAACATTTATATGAAAATTAGTACGGTATGGAAATGTAATTAGTCATAAATATAGAATAACACGAGCTTTGAATTGCAGGAATCGTGTAATATCAGATTAAGCTTTATTCATAATTCTCTTGATTCAATATGCATATCATTTTCAATAATTAGGTAATTATTACTACTGAAAATATATAGTTTAAGATATTGTAAAATGATTGATAATTACGTTGATTTAGTGTCTTACTTATAAAAAAATATAATATCTTTATTTTTGCTTTTCCAAAAAGAAATTTGTATTGCATTTTCTTCATTGAAATTCAATTTCAGAAAATGAAGAATATAGGTTTATGCATTTCATCTATAATGATAATATCTAATTGTAACAGTAATAGAAATATAATGAAAAGAAAAAGAAAATATAATGCAATTGCTGCAAAGGGCTATAGATAAAAAGACTTTTTTCGGTAATTCTGAGGTATGTATAATTTCATGTTACGTAATGTTTGGATGCAATAGAAGGAATGTAACTTAAGTAAATTATTGAACGTTTAGGACAAGTTATTTAAATAAAATGTAAGTTTTCTTAGCTAGAATTAATTAATGCTATTAGTGAATAAATGGAGGTTAGAGTGCGTTTTGGTTTTGGAGTTATTTTGCGTTTGTAATTTAATTTAAGGGGGTCCATTGTAGTGTGCGGTGGTAATTCGAAAAGCGTTCCGCGTCGTAAACAATCCGAAAACCGTCCCTAAATATAAAATCCGGGGCGACAGTGGAACAAAGCACTGCACCTCCAAGAAGGCGCCCCATCGCCCCCCAAACGCCGTCGAAACTAGCCGCCCCCCGCAGTCCTCGGATGCTTCGTCTCACTCGCACTTGCTCCAGCGACGCTCCGTTTCCGTCGCGCGCGCCGCCCCCGCTATTCTTGCCACTCTTTATCTCTCCCTCGTTAAATCGTCGAGACTATACAGCTTGTTAGGAATGCGTCACTGTTGTGTTAATTAAGAGAAAGAGTTAATTATGCTTAACAAGTTATTTCGCAAACTTCTCTCTTCCTGTCTCCGCTCGCGCGCTCTCCTCTCCCCCATCTTCGCATCCCTTATTTATTTTTATTTCATCAACGGGATGGCGCAGGGGCGGCGCGCCGGTTGCGTTTCGGGGCTTTTCGATATTTACAATTAGAGCAGTTCCTAGGGCTTAAGCTGCCAATTATCTGGAGTAAATTGGTGGAATTAGGATCCCTCGCGTATGAGCGCTGCATGTGCAAGTGATATGCCCTCTCTCCCAAAACACACACTCATTCACACACACACACACATACACATATATTATTCATACATACACAAAACCCAATTTTGTTGCAGATCAATCCCAAAATTCCCATTCAACTGGAGGGTCTATAATCGGAATACATGTTACTAATTCATAGCGATCCTGGATGGAATTATAAATAGCTTCGATATCTCCATCCACCCTCTTAACAACGTTTCATCTGCTTACACCCCCTTCCGAACCATCATTTTTCTTCCGAATAAAACAAATAGTGTGCGATTCGTTATTCTTGTCGATCGCTCCAAAACATCGGCGAAGAAAGAAAAAGGAAACAAGTTCAATAATACTTTGATCCCATCGTGACATTAAGACCGAAATACTGCCGGATTTTACGTAGCGCAAAAGGCATCAAATCAAAGAATTGTCTGGCACTGTTTGTGCAGCCTTAATAACTTATATTAGTGCACCTGTTCCCTATAAAAGTATAAAATATGGTGGTTTAAAGTCGCGCCAGACGGTAAAAACGGGCCGTGTTAACACACATTGTACATTTCGCACGTTCCCAACACCCTCTCGGATATATTTATCTACGGAAAAAGGAAAAAAATATAATAATGTAGCGCAGTTGAAGTGTCCAATAAAAATGGGTATACTGGAGCAGCAGGAAAAGGGTGCCTCGGTGCCGAAATGATTTGGAATTAGTCTGCAAAAGTCCAATTTATAGTTTCCTGTAAAATAGTTGGTAATCCCTCAAAGTGAATCGATATATAAAGGGAACTTGAAACACTGCTTCTAAGTTAAAATAAAGTCTGGCGAAATTTCGACACCGAGGGGATGCAGGGTCCCATTCAAGAGCCAAGCCGCACAATGACCAACTTTCTAAGCGCTCCGAGTCCAAACTTGCGCTAATTTCCATGTAAAACAATTGCACGATATATTTGCGACAATAAGGCTATTTACCAACTGTTCAGCATCAGGAAAGCCCCTTTCGGGCGCGGAATAATGGCGTGGAACTCTTCCCCTCTTCCCCTGCAGACGTATTCCAAACTAAATATGATTTCGTCCGGAATTTCACCTGGAATTCTTATAATTAATAAAATACAAGCGGGCGCGCAAAGTTTTTAATTAAGAAGTTCGCTGCGGCAATTAAAAGAAAATAAACAAATTCTCCGCATTGTTCCGCAAATTGCCGGGGTTACGGAAAACATGGAAAAACTGCAATTCATAACGTGCGAATTAAATCGGCTATTCGCGCTGGACCATAACTGTTCTTCCTTCAATTCCTTGGGGTCGACTCAGCTACTACAGATCGTTGTTGATGTCATGGTGCATCTGCAGCTGACCGCCGATACTCATTCGGAAAATCCGGCTTACGTAATCTTGAGTGTTTTAAACTCGATCAAATACTCGCCCGATGGTAAGATCAATCCAGAAGAGTTCAGAAATGGTTTGATCGAAGGCCGTAAGAACGTCATTCATCCCATGCTTCATTTCATATTGACCAATCAAAAAGCTGTTAAGAAACGTCATTACTTGTCAAAATTTGTAAACAAAATCGAAGTCCCCGAAGAGTGCAGAGACGACTCGTACGAACGATACGAACAAGCAATTGAATTATTTTGGGAGACTTACAAAGAGAACCAGAAATACCAGCAACTTGCATCAGAGACTTCGGAATTGGAGGAGGACATGTGCAAGATGCGAAACGATCTTAAGAATCTTACTAGTAGGATCCAACAACAAAAATCCAAACTGAGCAAAGAGAATATAGATGGTAAACGATTTGAATCAATCAAGACATTTTCCAGGGGATTCAAACACTCCAACAAACTTCAAAAGCAGTTGATTGAAGAATCTCTAAAGCTAAGTAACTTAGAACAAATTCATACCGCTTTAAATTGTAGAAGACGAATAACAAGCTTAGAGGATTTATTGGAGCAGAGTGAACGACATCAAGATACAATGGATAACCTTAAAAAATCGTTAATATTAATGGAATCAGAAAGAGAACTATATTCTAAAGTAGAAAACGAAAGTGTCCCTAATAATTATGAACTAGATTATTTGGAATATCAAATAGAGGAAATTCAGACAACCGTCAATCTATTCGTAAATAACAGAGATTCAACTTGTGAAGTATTTATGAACCAACTGAAAACATTCGCGAAGAAAAAACAGCAAATCTGCAAGCAAATCGCAAAAATAAGATTGGACAATGAGTTGATACTTTTGAAAATAGAAAAGATTTGCTCGGTGCTGGGTGGCGATGTCTTGCAAGGGAAAAGTTTGAAAGATTACATAACGAAATTACGAGAAACCAGTGTGGATTATAAGAAATTGAAAATCCAATGGAACGGTCTACAAGCGGAGCTCGGTGTCTTGCAGCGGACGATGGAAATATTGAAATTGGATAATCCCACATTAAGCGATTTTCGAGAAGTTAGTTCACCCAAATCTCGTGAACAAATAAAGGCGAAATCGAAGGAGTATGAAAAGTTGCGAAACGAGGCGTTGATTATAGAAATTGAATATAGAAGAATCAAAGAATCTTATGACTGCGTGAAAGCGGATTGGGAGGAAGCAAAGGAGACGTTCGATGCTGCTGTTGGGGGTTTAGGAGAGGATATCGAAACATTAAGTACAAATTATAGTAATGTACAGGATATGATTGAGATGGAAATGGAAACTTTGAATAGGTGCGTGGAGGAGGCTGAGAAATTTAAGGAATGTTTACTGAAATTTTCGCAAGCGGAGATCGAGGCTGGAGATGAAACGTATTTGGAGGTAGTCAAAGACAAATTGAAAGTTGCGGAGAGGAAGAGTTTGGATCTCTTTAAGAAAATGGAAGCAAACAATGATAGAATTAAGAATTTGCAACAAGAGATTGTCAACATCAGAGGTTGTATTGAGCTTGTAAAAGGTAAGTACTACTGCAATATGAATTGAGTTTATATCATTATTTCAATAATATGTTGAATCAAAGGGATTGGTAATTCAAAATAATAGAAATTATTGAGCAATTATCAAATTAGTGATTGTTCAATTCAAGTGTTTGATGTTCAATTATGTATGACATGTTGTTATTGTGTACCTTGTTTGCTAATTACATATTAATTATATGTGTTAATTTAATTATACTTAGTTATGTTGTAAATTGATATATTGTTAGATAATGGATAATAATGTTTATTGTATGTTTTAATGAAAAATGTATAAATTACAGAACAAAGTCAAAAATATAATACGGGAATTTATATTTGCTAATAATTGAAGATTTTTCTTTAAAATAGTTATAAAGTGTTTTTCTTTAATTAATTTAAATTCTTAATTTTAACTAAAAATCAAGTTTAATAGTGTTTTGATTGTATAATTTTGTATAATTAAAGGGACAATATTAAACTAGTATAATTATAGGGAATATTGACAATATGATTAGACTCCTTAAGAAGTTTATGACAAAAATTTACTGTAATTCTTCTTAAAGTTCTTTAACAATTTAGGATTTGATGAAAAAGAAAAACCAATGAAATGAATCAATGAATGATGAATATCTAATTTAAATAAGTAAGTCATGATTAAGATTAGTTTCGTTCAATTTGAATCGTTGAATTTTGTTGATCGAGAGAACGAAAATAATTAAGAAAAGTGTATATAATCCCCTCCGATTGGTCCGTAATGAAATCCGCTTGTGATCCGATGGATTTCGCATGGGAAAATTTTCAAAGCTGCCAATTTACTGGCTTTTTTCTTCATCTTCCATTTTGCATTTTCTTTCTCTCTCTTTAAACGGAGGGGGGTGAATAATTAGCGATTTAAGTTATTAATTTCCTTCGCGTTCGCCGACGATCGTGGTTTAAAAAGAATGGCGAAAAAAAAATCTGCAGCCGCACGCGGTTTCGATGAAATAATTATTCAAGATTAAAACGCGATTAATCAGGGACGGCTGTGGCGGTTCGTAGCGGTGGTAAAATGCAAACAAAGAATTTTTTCCGTGGACTGCGACGTATCCATAAATCTTGCGCGATTTTTTTTCTCACCCCCGAAGAGAGCAACCCCCTCCCCTCCCTTTCGTCGCCACCCGCGAACGCGATTGGAAAAGTGAAATGAGGCAATTAATATCGCGGTCTCTTCGGATTTCCGCGATTAGATTTCAATACGGTATTTATTTCCTTTTTCGTTTCGTTTCCCGTTTGTTCGGTTTTGTACGTTCTCTCTCGATTAGCTGTATATTTTTTCCACTGTTCGAGCCACGTGAAGTTTGCGCGCAACCCTTAATTAAGGGAGCAGCTAATGAACTGCTCAATCGATATAATCCCACTGGCGTGGCGGATCTGATACGGCCCTTAATTTATTCAATAGTTAATTATGCCACTCTTTGCTTCTCTCGTTCTACCACACTTTACATTACGTTTTAACCTCGACTTACAAAACGCCCTTTCTCTGACACATTTCAGCGATTTTGCAACGCCGCTCACTTCCTGCAAACTAAATATATTCTTATCTGCATACCGAAAATTACATAAGACTACTTAGAACCAACTACAAATTCATTCCATGCAAGAGCCCAAACAAAATGAAATATTTGCAATATTTTACCATACAACTTTATGTAAATAGTAAAAGTAGTGTAAAATTACTCATAATAATAACATTTATTACAATAAGCAAAAAATGAACGCAATACAAAAAGAAGAAATACAAAAGAAAAGAAAATTATTGCAGCAGTGTTTTTACACTAATATTTTACTATTTTAAGATTCAATGAGTGAACGAACATTTTTCTATTTTCATAAAATTAAGATTGTAGTTATTTCTGATTCATAGTAGGAAATTTGTAAGCAATTTTAGATTAGAATAGGTCATCTCACTGTTAACATTATTAAAATCTGAAACAGGTAAATACTTTACAATTCTCAATACAATAGATATAGGACAAGTTCTTCAATGATTCTGAATTTCTTCAAAAACTGTTTTTGGTCTAATAATTTTCAAGACTATGCGTTATGTCCCAGGATGGTTTTAGGAAAACAGTGGAAGATTTCTTTATTGTTGTTAGATTCTTATTGGAAAATTTTGAGTAAATTCGATTGGTTTAACAATAACTTTACTCTCAAATGGTTAAGTGGTACTCTTCTAAGACTATGTTCTTCTTTGGATCCCAACTAAGACTATTGTTTATTCCTCGGATCTCCAATTCTAAATACGTATTATAAATATAAGATCAACTATGTTAATGGAGGGCGGGAGTTGCGATTCGGTGAGGAGGCCTTTATCCATAACCAGCTGATTATGCATTCCTGTGGGAACGGTTCGTTGATCGGAGAGACTCCTTGTTGCAATTCATCTACTCTGCATCTTCTGATGATAACTCTAATCTGCAGGTGCATATCCGTATGAGAGTATCTGGTATAGTTGGACGCAACAGATGATTCAAATTCTTCATCTACGATGTTTACTAGTTAATATTTGAATAACGATTTTTTGTTGTGCAGGATTTAAAACGGCTTTACAATAAAATACGTTTGCAAAAGCGGACTTGCATACTTCCTCAATATAATTTCTTTTGGACTATAAAGACTTTTCCTTGCAAAATGTATTATTATACCAAATTTTGATTAAACAAATAATTAATTAAAGTTTTACATTGTTAATGAATTTTCACATTACCATTATCAGATTTTACGATATGTTTATATCTGTCTTAATACATTATAGATATGAGGACCAAGTTAACAATTTCCTAATGGATGTATAACTTAGGGCAGAAAGACCTTTCCTTTTCTTTGCATTTCTTTATTACTATTATTATATTGAGTTAACATTTTTTGCAGTTGTTGCTGTACATGTTGTTATTGTTATTCCAATAAACTAATATATACTTAAGAATTTATTTTTCTGTATTTCAGATGTACAGATTAATACTTTATTTAAATACAAATTACTGATTTATTTTCAAAGAAAGATTATATTATCAAAATTATTAATAGTTTAAATGTATTTGTTACATGTATAAATAAAAAAAATTACTGAAAAACAAGTAAAACGAAGAAAAAAACAACTTTTTTTCTCCAAATACGCATCTGATCGAATTGATTTTAGGAACAATACAACAGGAACGATCATTTTTGTTGCCGGTTGCTGCTGCTGCTGTTGTTTTTAGCAAAATAGTGATCGACCTAATGCGAGTTAATTAAGTGAACTGCTGGGATCCGGTGAATTTCGGGAGTTCGGGAGTTCGCAAATTGAATTATAATTATTCGCAGTTTTGAATAGGTATGTTTTAATTTGTGCGCCGGGCCGAGCCGTGCTCGTATCAATCATTCGATTAGCCGTTTAATTGCGCTATCCATTTTGTTTGTCAATTTGAGCCGCTCCAGTTCGCATCCATCAATTTACAAATTATCCGCGTCTTTTCTTCGCACAATCCTACAACCACCGTCGTCATCACCAACACCACCTCCACTGCCACTGCCGCAACCGCAGCACCACTCACCCCCTCACAGTACTTAATAATTTCCTCAAGAATTGTGATTAATTATGATTCCCTTAATGGAACTCGCTGATTATTTCTGTCTACCGGTTCCAGCATTTCCCATTCCTACTCACGTTTCCGGCTATATATAGAAACACGATTAAAAAATAATTTTATAATTAGCAAATTGTGTACATAATAATTAAACAAATTTTGAATTATTAGACAATATCAACAGATTTTTATAATAGCAAGAATAACTACAAAAAATATGTCTGAAAAAAATAAATATAATTCAACTTGTATTTTATGCTATTATTAAATATACTAGTAGATTTAATTTCAATAATATTAGGAAGTTGAATTATTGCATTATTTTCATAATACTATGAAATATTTATAGTATTTTCATTCATTTAAGGCAATAAATATATTTTTTTAGCAGAAAATAATGATTTGTTGATTCATTAAAGTTCTGTTAATGAAAAGGCTTTATCTAAAAAACTCTTATTATTTTACTTGGTAATGCTATTACGAGTAAGTTAAATTGAATTGTTATTACAATATATTAAATGAAGCAAATTTGATGTACTAAAAAGAAATAGAATTGCTTTACATGATTCTATATTCACATTTTTATTATTAAATATATACTAAGGAATCCATAGGAAAATTAAGTTAAATTTAATTAATTCATAATTGCTAATACTGCAATGTATATGTAGACTTTGCACTATAATGAATATGTTCTGTGTTTTATTAGTAGTACTTTTGAAATAAGTATCTAATTGTTTGTTTAGTTAGTTTTAAACTGTAATTAAATACTATAATTACACTAAGTTATTTTTTTTTATTATTCCTAGGCTGATAGAAAATGTTAAGAAATAAATATACTGGAAATTTATATTTGTTAAATTCCACATTAAATTCAAAATTTATCATTTTTATTATATATTTTCTGAATAAAGTGTTTAAAAAATGTTTTATCTGAAGCTACAATTAACTATAAGTACATATAATCCTTGACCTGATGGCAAATAAAGTGGAACTAAAGTGTTTTATCGATATTATTAAATCATACTTATGGTACATGTACACTACACGTGCAATTTTTATTACTTCAAATTAGTTTCATGGGAAGCTATTTACAGTGTGTTTTTAAATATTATAGATGAATTTATAAGCTTTTCAATAACGAAATATTTGTTTTTAATGCAACCAAAGTGACCATCGTGAATTTTCTTTCTTTCTTTCACTTGATATCAACATTGAAGGAACTATATTTTATTTGAATGTCTTTATTGATCCAAATTGGGACTTATTTACTTGTAAAATTATTAAGTGGAAAAATATTTCAAGAACAAATAAGTTGTTTTGCTTGCTTCATAGTATAATTCAGTGGAGTAAGTTGGTCTACGATAACCCCAATTGAGTTCTTATTGATGAGTGAATAGACGAAGACTAAAATGTAGTGTCATGTGCTTTGGTAGAGGAAAAACTCACTAATATATGAATTTAATCATGTTTTGTTTGTAGATGACCATGAGACCTTAGGACTTGGCTCTCAGCCTCTGACCATGAATTAACAGCAAAAAAAGGTCTACGAGAATTTTATAAGAAAAGCAATGAGATGAGTGATCTATATGTTTTGTTTTAGAACGCCACATGAACACAAGTGTAGGTATTTGTCTCGTATTTCAGTTTTGATATACGAGTCCTTTGGACAAGCTTATCGCTTATCGTATGGTAATTTGATTGTTTGTTTTAAAAATAAATAAATAATACTGCATTGTATGATTAATTTGACTGTTTTAATCATTTCTGGATTGAAATGTGTAAAGTACAGATGCGTATGAATTGTTGGTATCATCTTTCTGTCTTTGTTATAGATACAGAGCGACGTGCAACCCGTATATGAATCTGGCAATGTAGATAATAGTGATAGATCGTAGCAGTATTTGGGATTAATTGAGGGCTTAGCAGTGAGAAATGCGGGATGGCCGCGGGGGTAGGTTGCTGCAGGAGGCGGCGAAAAGGGGTCTCCGGTGATGGGGGGCCGCGCGTCAAGCCAGCGGCACGCGTTATTGATTGAGGTAATTCGGGCAATT
>JAFMTC010000101.1:1765029-1792900 GCA_018845635.1 Nicrophorus orbicollis | reverse complement strand
CCCCCATGCAACCCCCCAACCCGCTAAATGAACGTTAATTTACGTATTAAATTGCCCATCAAAGCGCGCAGACATCTTCCTTCCTCTTTCATTTGTATACATACACGTGCATTTAATCTTGCAACTGTCATTGTTCCTTACAACAGGTCCTACTATCCTATTCGGTACACGGCATTGTATCGTATGTCTTCATTCATGTAGATATGTGATGCATTAAGGCTTATTCGTCTAATACAGAATTCTCAATATGTTCTACTTATACCTTTAGTGATAAATTATGTTAAACTATTAGTTTAGGCGACTTATAGCCGAATGGCTTGAGTCGTCGTCCGCAAAATTTGGGGTCTCGGGTTCAAACCCTGTTACTTCCAAATATTTGCAGCCATAAAAATGAATTAGTTGTCAATGGGCAACGGTTCTGAACAAGTGTCTGCAACGACGTGATTTGCTGAATGTTCGATTTGGATAGATTGCAAAATATCGTTGCAAAAAGACCAAAAAATAAAAATAATTAGTATAAGTATAGTTATATTTAAAATGATAATAACATTAATTGCAACAACAAGTACAAAAAAGTATAAACTCAATATAATAGTAATAAAGAAATACAATGCTATTGCGGCAAGGTACTAAAGGTACTTTAAATAGTAGGCAAGAATACCTTCGGTCAATTCTTCTTAAAATAATGAATATTACAAATTGGATTTTTTTCGACTTATTTGTAATTAAGAAGATACTTAATATTTGTAAAGTTGATTTGAACTTATTAATTAACTAAACTCTGATTAAGTGGACATTTGATTCCAGCGTATTTATATAATTTATAAACTTAAATACTTACTGTAAATGAATTTATTTTGGTAAATGCTGATTTCATGAAAAGATTATTTTTTTAATTTATGTTAAGAATTATAACATAAAATAGATTGTAAATAATAATGAACGTTATATAAAAAAATTCGTGAAAAAATATATCAAATTTGTTACAGTAATCTATCTTTAATTAATATAATAAAGCCAGTAAACTGGACTAGTATCTTAAAAAAAGGTGTTTATAGAGTTGTACATTAAATTTTAATTTCAAACATGCATAAGGTCTTTGCTAAAGATACAAATATGTATTCTTCTTAATTAACCCCTTGAGTCCGGATTTATTTGAAATTTTTTAACACATTGAATGTATTTAATTTTACTGTAATATCATGTGTTTTTTTGGTCTTTTTGCAATGATATTTTACAATCTATCCAAATCGGACATTCAGCAAAATCACCACGTCGTTGCAGACACTTGTTCCGAACCGTTGCCCATTGACAACTATTCATTTTGATAGCTGCAAATATTTGGGTACCAAGTTTTGAACCCGGGACCCCAAATTTTGCGGACGACGACTCAAGCCATTCGGCTATGAGTCGCCAATATCATGATTAATACATTTATTTTATAAACATAACCAAAATAAAATTTTATTCATAAAACAAGTAAATGAATACAAGATTGATTAAGATAAACAAACATAAATAAAATTTTAATAACTTAGAACAGTGTGAAACTTTTCAAAACAGCTTGGTAGATGCAAAGGTAATTTGCATACCTGTCAATGCAAACAATGCATTCTTATGTTATGGTGGTAACAAACTCGACATCTTTTCGTAGGATATCTGTAATTTTGCTTATATATATCGATGACGAGTCTCACTCATTAAATGTACCCAAAGGGTTAAATCACTACTTAGACGTATGTACAATTCCGCCAGGTTCCGCAAAAATAATTGTGATTGTAATTATACGAAATGCATATGACAGAATACGAAGTGTGTATAAACGAGCAGAAAATTACCTTTCAAGTAAAGAAATATAATGATTAATGAACAAGGCAAATTGTCTGCGGCAGGCATGGATGAGGAGCGCTCATTATTATTGTCATGCTCGTAATGCGAAGGTATCATCATGTCGCAGCAGCACTTTATTTGCATATTATTTTATTTCGTAAATTCTGTTTGTGTTTGATTATTATGTAATTCGTATTCGTTGGGCCGAGTATTTATCCGAATCAAGTGCGCTCGGTTAGACCGTATAATTAAATGCGTGGACGGACCGCGTGCGGCCGTGACGGCGGCGGCGGCGGCGTCGGAGGCGGCAGCGGTGGTGGAGGAGGCGGCGGCGGCGACGCCGGTTACAGGGACGGAGGAGTGTCGCGGACAGATTGCTGTCATGTAAACCTAACCACCCCCAACCAACCTCCTGTGCTCCCCCTTCCTCCCAACCTGCCCCGGATCCCCGCCGTCCCGCACTCGCCCCCCGTCAGCTCGAATTTAATTAACAATCTACATGTACATATCGAAAACCTCCCCACACACATATTCACTGATAACTATCCAATTCACGGCACCCTAAGAAAATTTCATCCAACGTGGCCAAACAATTGCTCCAAAGGGTTGCGCATTTGCTGCAGACAGCTCATACACTCTAATATTAAAAATCTATTGGAATTAATTGATCCATAACATGCATCCAATTATGATACAAACTATCTAAACGATATTTGTATAACGTCTGTTTTTATTTACTATCTATTTTATAACAAAACATTCAGTAAATGGTTTAACGGTTGACAAATGACAATTTAATATTAGCGGTTTTCCCTTGATTGCTAACTAGATGTTAAATCTCATTGGAAGATCCAGTAAATTACATCGCTTCAGTTGTTAAACTATTATCAAGAATATTGATAGCTAAGTCATTTGGGTGTTTTTCTAGCCTATTTTGGCATCTGCAACTATATTTCATAATGGCTTCCTCCACTGTTTCTATTTGAAGATCCTCGTATATTCTCCTGCTAAACGATAATAGAATTAAATGTTTTTCTTACAACAATTTTGCATTTATTATCTAAAATCAACAGAAGGTTATTTAATTTCATTAAAATATTATCATTATACAAATTATTATTTATGATTGATTAGTCGTTAATCATACATACGTAATCAATTTATTTGAATTTACAAATTTATTGAAATATCTAGAATAATTATAAAATTCATATATGATCCGTTTACTTTGATAATGGTGTAAAGTATATTTTCAAGAAATTCAAGAAAATGCTGTAAAATATTCCCATAATACATTAAAGTAAGGACAGAATAACTGCACTCAGTAGCCCTTTGTAACAGGTTGTTTTCTTCTTTTGGTTTTGTATACAATAATAAATATATTATTGTCTTTTATGTTTGTATCTGTTGCAATAAATCTAATTATTACTATTAAAGCAAATAAACTTCATTACTTAAATGAAAATGTGGTTTTATAAGTCCCATAGGTTGAGAAACGCTGGTGTCCAAATTTTACATTATATGTACATTAGCTTTACTTGCTAACTGTAAATTATAATTTATAATAAAATGGAATATCTTGATTCATAGACAATTCATTAAATGTGAGTGCTTAATGGTAAAAACAGTAGATATACCATTGACATTTAGGTGGTCAAAATACACTCGGATGGTTATAATGCAGTTAATACAGCTGTACAGGGATTTAGCATGCAGTTATAATTACGTATCGGTAATTCCACTAAACAATGCAATGCAGAATTTCGAGGCCAGTGATTCGATAGGAACGAGTTCTAATGAAACCAAAATGGTGCTTAAATTGGCAAGTTCGCATGTGAGGGGGGGAGGACTGTTGATAAAGCGCATACACACACACACACACGCAAGTGCAGCGTGTTTGAGAGTTTAGTAGAGAAGAGCGTTAAACATAGGTATATAACGTAATGAGATTACGTTAGTCCGGTAATTTATGGTCGGGATCAACTGGCAGCAGCGCCATCTCGTTAATCCGTCGCGACTATCAATTGTGGGATTGTTACCTGCGCGTCATTTGTAATACCATCTCTCGCTGCTGCTGCCCCATGCATACATACTGGCCGGGGGGTGAGGGGGGTTGTTGCAGGGAAAGGGGAACAGCTCCGGCTTCGAAGCTGCACACATTTCCGCTTTTTATTTACCCCGATTTCGGTATCCGAATTTATTCGGATTACAACAAACTGGACTGAGGGATTACTTGTTTGGAAAAATGCACGGAAAAAAAATAATAATGAAAATATATAAATGTTATTAGCTCATCTGTATTTATGGCCGAGCGAGCGTTTTGTTTGAGAACATTCAGTAAATTTTCAGATTAGCATGGAGCATGGACTTGTATACTTTGTGTTGCTTACGTGTCAACACTATGAATCGAGACATGATTACTGTTTCTATAATATATTTTTGTAAATGATGGGAATTCATATTATTAGAATGATTAATAGTTATTAACTACAAAGAACTATGGTCAATAGCAATAGCATTTTATCTTCTGTATTTCTTCATTTTTATTGTATTGAATTTATTTTTATGTAATTATTGATGAAATAAATGTATTATTATTAAAAATGTAATAAACATCAGTTAATTTACGTTTAAATAAAACTCAAGATCCTCAAGACTGAACTGTAATCAAATCTATATGTTTCATCTTATCCAATGGTATTTTGTTATCTTTATATGGAACCTCTCGATTTAGTTAAAAAAGAACTTAATTTTGAGTGGAAATGTCTCTTGAACGGATTTTTTTTTCAACCAATTTTGGTACATACGTTACGCATTAAGCAATTAACACAAAAACTTAACATAACTCTTCTTGAGCCCGTCAAAAATGATCGATTTTGCACTCCATGTTAAAATCTATTAAACTAAAAGCTGCAAAATAAAATTATACGCAAATGTGACATCAAATATGAAAAGAAAAAGGATATAACATTGACAGAATGAGGGACAAACATAACATTATTTGTGGAAAACCGAACTTTATTTATTATTGTAAATCCATTAGATATTGTATATAAGTACAAGGAAAGTGAATTAATCTTAAAGATATGTTTTGAAATTGTTAAAAATACATTATAGAGATGATCTCTTAAGTAATACAATGTATTTTAACCGTTATGTATTTCTTCAAATTATAAAAATA
This sequence comes from Nicrophorus orbicollis, assembly GCA_018845635.1. Classification (NCBI taxonomy): domain Eukaryota; kingdom Metazoa; phylum Arthropoda; class Insecta; order Coleoptera; family Silphidae; genus Nicrophorus; species Nicrophorus orbicollis. The sequence continues at coordinate 1,787,889 of JAFMTC010000101.1, read as the reverse complement.
TTTGAATTCTTAATGATGAAGATACGTTTTTGAGATTAATCAATAGTAAAAATATATTAATTAGGCAGGAAGAGCTAAAGAGATGTTTAAATAATAAGTATTTCTTTCAATAAATGTTGGAAAGAAAATTGAAATAAATAATACTGATTTTCTCAAAGAATAAAACCAATAAAAAAAATGTTTATGTTTTCGAATTTAAAGCTATAATAATATAGTTTTACTGTAAAGTATAGCTGATGAAAAGTAATAGTTTCAATAAATATTTATAAGAAATGTGAAATAATGGCAGTAAAATTAGGGCCAGAAGAGGAAGGGTCAATACTTCTTTGGAGCTATGCAATTATATTTATTTTTATCGTATAGAGTAATTATTGTTGCAATTATTTTGAGGTGAAATATTATGTGCTTGCAAATGCAAAATTATATGAAATATTTGACAATCGCCTAGTAAATGCCGATACAAACAAGGGATTATAATTGGTGATGGGAAGGGATAACATTTGCAGAAACCCGTTGCGTCCCTTTATTTTTTTTTTCGTATTTGCTAAAACTACAGTTTTGTGTTACAATCAATTTATCTGTACGAATTTTGCAATGCGGGGAGGGAAAGGGGAGATACAGTCAACAGTATTTATTTACAATTCGCCGCTAATTACGTACGAACTAAAACAAAGTACAATTGTATCACGTTACCTTTGTAGAACGATTAATTGGTAATGCAATTCTGCAATTATTTACTGCAACGCCAGCACAACAACAACAAAAAAATGCTACAAACTACATACACACACACACACGCAGTAACTGAACACCCGACGACAAACACATCCATTGGATACATAGGTACACACTCTCGCATATAGAATGCAACTCTGTATATGCCGGAAAACGCGTCCTGTAATTTTGTATGCATAAATATGTTTGCTGTGTGCGTTTCTCGTTTCAGTTTTTGTTTTTCAACTGTCAGCGATTCAATTTGTATTTGATTTTGGGGCAATTAAAAAGTCGACCAAATGGCGGTCGGGCTGCGTGTCCGTTGCAATTAGCCGGACGATGGGACAACATGCTGCCGTTATGATTGATTTCGAATATGATCGAGAGGGCGGCTTAATGGCCCCCCCTCCGAGTATACCCGGTGAATCAGCTAAATCATCCTGTGCTCATCAAATTTTAAGTCCATCGCTATCAATTTTCGATTAGGATCCTCGCAGATTTAAGGATTTCATCTCAATTTCCTCTTGGAAATAGATGATTATGTTTACTAATTTTAAAAGTAACCGATTAATGTAAACAAATTAAATAATTAATAATTTCGTGTACTATTTATAAACGCTAGATGAAAACAAATGCGAATTAACGATACATTATCGTCGAGCTTTTTTAGTAATTAAGGTAAGTAATAGTTTAATGTTAAACAATAACCCAAAACAAAAGCAAAGTTGCACAAATGCTGATACATTCGTTTCTTTAAGTGATTCATTATGAACAAAAGAATGGCAATATTAGAGGTGGTATACTAAGAAATTAATTCACCCATTTAATAGAAGCGTGTCTCACGAATGTTTCGTACCGTCGTCTATTGATGACAGTGACAGTCTTTGCACCTTTACACTTTTATTCCTTCTACTTTTGAACTTAAACATTTTTTTTTGTGTTTGTTACATTTTCTTTAACACCAAATAATCTAAACTTACTTTAAAATCAACCATGCATATTTGCTTACTAATTTTTTTTTTATATTGTCCTGATGTTACATTAATAATAACAAAGCATATTCATTTTTAATTTTAATAATCATAAATTTAAGTCTATTTATTTCAATGAGCTTTTCTTTTCCATCAAAATTTTAGTTAAATAAACAACATTTGTAAGATTGCAATACCAAAACAAAATATAAAATTCGTACATATCTAGTTATATGCAGTTATGCTATTATGCTATATGCTATTTATTTCAATGAGCTTTTTTTCCCATCAAAATTTTAATTAAATAAACAACATTTGTAAGATTGCAATACCAAAACAAAATATAAAATTCGTACATATCTAGTTATATGCAGTTAGGTTAAATGATTCTTCGAATAGTGATTATTATTTTTTTTATTTCTCACAAATATAGTACAAAAAGTTACATTCCTAATGAATCAAGGTTTTTTAATAAAAGTTGTATAAATCCAATAAAAAAACTGTGATCTTATTAATACAACTAATTAGTTTAAACTTTTTTAAGTAATTAAGTAAGTATCACAATAATTATACGATTGAATGTCGAGTATTATTATTGAGAAATTAGGTAATATGTTCAGATTTATTTTGAAATTCCTTGTTAATTAAGTTGATGGCTGAATTTTGATTTAACTTTATTTAAATTGATTGGTTATTAATTAATATTGGTAAAGAAAATGCAATATGTTTGTAATGAAAGAAACAATCTTAAGAGATGCATGCTTGAACCAAATATTGGATGAATGATCGTCGATTCAATTGTCGTTTCCATTCCGTCTATAAATCTGCAAACGACCGTCGATATGTTGGTTTACCGAATTTTCGAGAATAATGGGCCCGGAATGAGATGGAAATTAGTTTGTTACCGAAGTTATACGATAGTTCACTGTGTATAAGCGTTTCCGGGCGGGCTAATTTGTATATCGGCGACGGGTGGCCAGGCCGGGGCGGCTTGGACAAGCCACGCTAGGCCAGGCCAGGCCATGCTATGCCATACCATGCCATCATGCTAAGCCGTGCTGCTATGCCATGCTGGACCGTGGGGGGGGCGGACGGGCGGCGGCGGCCGCGGGGGCGGTCAGCGCCGCCCGATTGTCGTGCCATCTGTCGCCGTATCAAAATCTGTGTGTACACAGCATCCCGCCGGGACGGACCAATTTGACCAGAACTTCGGACAGCGGCCGACGTTATTAATTACACCGACGCGAGTTATATAATTTTCGACGTGCATGCGGCGCGGCGGGGGCGCACGCAAACCGAAACGAAATTACGTCGCGCCAAAATCGAATTTCGATGGCTCTGGACAGGGGCTGCAGGATTAGGGAATGGGTATTTGTACGAAAACAACTGGACAGGATACACCTGAAACATGCTCAGCCTGTTCTTCAATTTCAGTTTCATCTTTCAACAACACATCAAATACTTAAAAAGTTAAATAATGTCAGCTCATTCTCAATTCCAGTTTTATGGATTCCGAAGAATTTTTAACAATGTTTATTATTATATTTTTTTTGCTAATTGCTACTTTTAGTTAGTTAACGATTACATTTTTCTTTTGAGTTTTTTTCCTTCCTGGAACGCATTATCTTATTTTACAATAGTTTATATATAGATGTTTCACCATACGGTTCGTTGTTAAGCTATTATCAAGAATATTCATAGCTAAGTCATTTGGATGTTTTTCTAGCCTATTTTGGTATCTGCTACTATATTTCATAATGGCTCCTGTTTGTAATGGTCTGGAAACTTTGTATAATAGCTATATTAGATTTGCTAGTGTTTCCCCACAGCTGTATTCCATAGGTCCAGACTGGTTTTTAAATCATCTTGTAAATCAACAACTTGTTTTCTATTGAAATTTGTGAGTCTTCTCGTAGTAGCCAGTACAGCTTCCTGAACTTAATTTCAAGTTGTTCTCTTTTTGCTTGGATGTGATATTTTCAGGTCAATCTTCTATCCAGATGCATACCCAAATATTTAACTTTATTAGTTGTCGGTATAATATTTCCATTGATAGTCACTGGTGGATAGTAGTCTTTTCTCGTGGTGAAGGTAACTGCACTGATTTTGATTCATTGACCTTCATTCTCCATTTTTGAAGCCATTCCTGTACTAAGTTCAAAGAATATTGCAGATGATATGATGCACGTGCTGCGTCTGCATCCGATGATAATATTGCAGTATCATCAGCAAATGTTGCAACAGTTGTTTTATCAGTTAGAAGCATATCTTTAGTATATAATATATAAGGAAGAGGTCCCAATTTTTCTCATTATACTGTAAAATCTATTATTTATTCAGTTTATTATAGATAAAAATTTCTCAAATATAACGAGAGATTGCCAGAATTGAATAAATGGATCAAGTGGTGAAAAGATCCATAAATCTTCTTATTTTTATATGATATTTGGTTCATCTACAATTATTTATGGAATTGTATGGTTTGATATAATTAATATTGAAATTATTACAAAAATATTAATTCCTCAATTTTATGAGAAGCTATTGATGCAAAAGGCTATGGACCATAGGTCTTTCTGCCCATGTAATTTAAATTTTTCATACTGCTTTTTCACAACTGTTTTTGTTTTGACATAAATATCTAATATCTAATCATTATTTATGAGATATCATAAATATCACAGAACAAAAAAGGTCAACAGTTACAAGGACTATTGTCCAACAGTCTGTCAGTATAGTAATTGTGATTGACTAACAAATAGAAAATTGGGTTTTATTATTATTTTTTTTTCTTTAATAAGATTATATATATTTTCGAAAAGATTTAAGGTATTAGCCCTTTGGTCGTTTGACTAATGAATAATTATTATTCAAGATTATATAAAAAAAAAACTATTCTTACATTGAATATAAATATTATTTTTTCGAAACATTTGTTTAGTTTTGATCTGGTTTGAGTGGATGAAAAACATGTACAATTATATGAGTCCTTTTTAAAAACTGAATTATATTATATATTAAATATTCTCTTTGATTTAAATGTTACAGTGAAAATACATCGCCGCAAAAAGGCAGTGATGTAATGAGAAAATACTGGAAAGTAAATACTGCATTCCGTGTGTATTAAACTCCTGTGCTCGAGGGTGACGTTCCATATTTTTTCCTGTTAAATGTATATTTATATTTTTCGTTTTCCTTTTACTGTTTTTTTTTTGTTCTGTTTGCATAAATAAAATTCGAAATATGCGGTGTGGGAATTTAAGTTGTTGTTGTTGTTGTTGTTGTTGGGTGAGTCAAAGGCACAAGTTTCGAAAGCCCCGTTCATAAACTAACGTACGTTTATACACACACGCACACTCATACTCTGTATATATGTGTATACACATGTATGTACGTGGTAGATGCATACGAATTCCGGGGGACGCCGTCGCGGCGTCCGTTTGAGGGAGGAGAGCGTCGTTTGCGTGCTCGGTTAAGTATTTGTCATGCCATGTTTTAATTAAGCACATATTTCAGCCACCCAACAAGACGAGCGAAACACGATTTAAACAGTTTTCGGCTCAAAGCCCCTCCAAAAACACACGCTCTCATAAAGCATTTCGCTCTCGTGTGTACTTTATGCTCTTCTCATTTTTTAAATAATTATTTATTTATACCTTGATATTCTTGCATTTCTGGAACCACCGTAGACATTACTTATATTTTACGGAGAACATTATAAATAGTTCTTAAAATGTAAACTCTTCAAGGATTTTATTATGTAGGGTAAGGTTTAAACAACAACAACAACACAATAAGTACGTGAGTTTCATCTTTCTTTCTTGTAAATAAATTTCATGGTAGGTAAGTTTTTTACATATATTTAGTATTTAATCTTGGTAAAATCACGTATATTATTAAGTAAGCATTGTAACATTGAAATATTCATGTTTACTATACGAATCGAAACAGTAAAACACTTTCGTATCCATGCGAGATTCCTAAATCTTAATGGCTACTTCTTACTATTATCCACTGTAATTTATGATTGTTTTCATTCTTGTTTTTCACATAGACGTATAAAAGCCATTAATATGTCAAAATAAATGTATAATAGAAGATCTGTACCAAAGGTATTAACCAAACTTTCGCAAGGTATTTTTGGATTCAATAAAGCTTATAAAATACCTAAATCAACGTTACGGCTTAAACAATAATATCAAATTTGGAACGTCTAACGATTTTACTGATAATATCTAGAAGGAATTGCGTATGATCTCAATTTAGAAGATAGCTTTTTTTGGGAAACTGAGCTAAGAAAACTTTCTTATCAATTGGCTGAAAAAAATAAATTATCACATCGTTTCAATAGAGAAAAATAAATTGCAGGCTAAATGTGTTACAACAAATTCATGAAAAATAATCTGTTTATCTTAACGTACTCCAGAGGCAATGGCCAGAGCAAGGTTCGGTTTATGTAAGTCTTTATTTTGAAATTTTTTATTCATTTGTTACATAGTTTATAATATTAGGGCCATTTATGATCTTTAGGCCATTGTACACGGTTGTTATTGTTTATGTAAAAAAAAAGAAAGTACATGTTACTTGATTTGTTACAATTGGCTGAAATTAGCCAGAGCAAGGATTATGTGTATGTTAAATATACTTATTGAATATGAGACTTGCATACACAGTTAATACTAAAAACTACTCAATAATTGTTATAGCTTTACTGTATTTTCAAGTACGACTTAAGCTTTGGGTGGTACGACTTGGTTTCTTTAGACGTACCTTTACATGTTTTTGAAGATTTAGTTTATTTTATGCGAAAACATGCATACTTTCTATTTTCGTTGTAATAAATAATAGCAATATAGTCAATAGTTTAATAAGTACTTTCGTTTATACGGCTTTTTACTATACAAGTCGTAACATTTCTGATGTGAATTTTGTAAATATTATTGCAATGATATTAATATGATATTAATAATCTTAGCTATAAAGCATTCAGTATTTACATAAACATAATATAAAATCTAGTTTTATATAATTTGATCGCAACTACTTACAACAGCAATTTTTTTCATCTTTTCGAACTTAGAGTTAAATTTGAAAGTTACTTTTGAAACTATTTTTAAATCACACTTTAGCATTATTGATCTTCATCAAAAAAATTGGGCGTTCACAAGATTATTTTAATGTTAAAAAGATATTTCTTTATATCATTTAGTTTATTTAAAATCTCAAATCTGATCACAAATTGGATATTAAGTAATTTTTTGGAGTTACAATTGCCATGTAAATGGAGAATTCAAATCTGTATAAATTAACTTATAATGATTTAATTAAATCTATTTAGTAAGTCCAGTATGCTGAACTTTTTAAGTCATATGTTTGTATTGGATTTACTAGTAGAATTTCAGTTAGTTTATTTGGGTGTGATTGTAGTCTTTTCACTAAAGCTTATAATTGTTTCCATTTGTAAGTCATTGTGTTTAACATTGTTGGAGATATAAAGAATATAAAAATATGGATTTCGTAACACATATTTCAAATATAAATAATTTATGACATATCAAATGTAAAACTTTACTAATTTGTGAATGATTATAGAAATATCGCAGATGGAATATCGATTTCGATGACTACATTTTTCGATAAATACATTATTTATTAAGTATTGAAGAAATTGCTGACTGCGGTGATCGTGATATATACTAACTATATCTTAAGTTCTTTAATGTATTATTTGGACGTGGTTCGAGTGAATTTATTTGTGGGGCCGGTGCCGTAATGGAGCCCCTTAATTAATGTTTCAACCGTTTCCAGAAAAGCAAGCAAGCAACGAACGGCCGACCCTTAACAAACACTCAATAAATTATGATGACCGATGGCTCATAATTGCAACGAAAATATTGTTTCTTCCGAATTCCCGTTTGCTTTGACACTTAAAGAATTATTATTATTGTTTCAACACAAACACATCTATTATTCCGCCGAAAATCATACCATTCACCGTCCATTTATTTAGGTCCACTTCAGTCTCAAACGTCTACTTACATTAGAACTTCTCTAACTTACTTAATACATTAATAATTAAATACATTATTACAAATATAAAACTTAAAATCACAGTAATAAGAAAAAAATAGGTGTTAAGACATTAGTTGATAGACTATAATAGTCTCATATTGAAACATATTGACACAATTATTAGAACAAAATAAAAGAGCTGCTTTCATTATCGACTATATTTGTCTTTTATCCGGTATTAATAATAGTAATATGATCTACTTTCTTAAGTATTTCTAAATTAGATTTCGTTATTTTGATAAGCAGTTTATTATAAATGCAATAGTTTAATTTCAATTCGTGCTTTATATAATATGTAAAATAATTTACAACCTCAATTTGAAAGCACGTTATGTAAAGGATTCTAGCAGAATGAATAACAAATTATAAATTATTTTGTAAGAATTACAATTATTTTTCATTTTAAATAATACGGTTATTGCTTTTAGTAGCCGTTTTATTTTCTTTGTAAGATACATAGGCTAACTTAGTCTAAAAATGGTATACAAAAATTGAACTTAATATTTCAACTATAGAGTTATAATATGTAAATTAAACTTATGATTTGCTTAATAAAACATGAAACAAACAAACAAAAAACTACTTTTTCATATATATATTTTTATGAATACTGTATATAGAATATAGAACAGTACAATGAATAGACAGACGTAAATATGAAACATTTTTACGCAAGTACAATTGAAAACAGAATTCAAATATTTATTGAAAATAGCGTGTACAAAACATTTTTTTTTGCAATAATTGATTCAATAAAACGCCGAAGAGTGAATTCAACATTTCAATATGTAATAAAACACTTTGTAAATTGGATATGATTAATTTGGTTATTGTTCACCGCATATTTTAAAATAAAATATTTAGTCCGAAAAAAAAAATAACACGGGATAGCTTCGAGCTAAAAAAAAATATTACATTCATCGATTTTGTAATTGTTACGTTTTGCGTTAGTGTCATTAAAAATCAAATGAATTGAACAGAAATTCGTATTATAATTGTTGTATTTTTTAATAATTTAATTTAAATATGGTTTTATGAAAATATTATATACATACGTTAAATCGGGAAGAGCAAATATTCTATCTAAAATTTATAGAGTAGTACTAGTAACTGTGTTTTTTTTTTCTATTATATTACTATTAAGATGTAATTGAACTATTTGGATAGGAGTACATCTTATATATGTTCTTCATTTGTACTAAAAATATTTTCAATCGTACACATTTTTACACATTTGAACATACACCCATACCTCGCTATTCGACCTCTCTTTATACGGCATTTCGCTATAACGGCCCTTTTCAATTAAGGCACGTTTTCGATTTACGGTCTAAAATGTTTCGCTATAACGGCAAATAAAACTTTTTTTTTCCATGTCAATATATTTACATGTTGCCAATCTTGAGCAATAATTGATTCCTTATACGGCTTTTCGTAAAGCAAGATATGTGTCTACTAACTTTCTGTATAAAGAGTATAAATAGCTGCGATACACAATCAATGCACTTTGAAGCTATGTTTAACAAACGTATTCACTTCCCATATAAGGAGTGAACACCTTCACTTTGCAGCTATGTTTTCATCAAACCCATTGAATCTCTATATAAGAACTGATCCGGCAAATTGCAGCTGTGTTTATCAAACGTATTAACTTTCCACATGTGGAGTAAACGCCTGAAATTTGAAGCTGCGATTGTAAAGCCATTAAATATTCCTTATAAGGAATGAAGACCTTATGTAATCAGCGTATTTTTTTGTATTTATAATCTATTTTGTTGTACAACTAAATTTAATAAAATAATTATGACAAGAGCACAAAAAAAGTTGAACCTTTAATCTTTGTATTCCATTCCATATTCTATTGCTGCAAAGGCTTTTGACAATGTCTGAATAAAAGTTAACACATGAAAGATACTTTAATAAAAACTATGGTACAAACTAGTCAAGTATTAATTGCAATTTAATTAAAAAAATTATTAACAAATATGTTTATATATTTTTCAATTATGATGTATGAAGAATTTGTTGGTGATTTGGAAATACTTTGTTTTTCGTTAAATGAGATATTCCAGGGACAAAAAGATAATAGCACTTTGGTCACATTCTTGACTAAAAAAGATAATTTGATTAAGATATAATCCCATAAATAAAAAATGAAATTGCAACTGCGAATTATTTTTAGCTAAAATTGCAAAATTCATGATTATTTTTATATATATTGTACAGATTTTTGCACAAATTCTTCAAGAACCAATTTTCTTTAAAAAAAATGGGTTTGAGTGTATTTGATTAAGATTCGCTTTTTGTGTTAATACTTTATTCAATTATAAAATCTGGAAATAGTAAACTCTTTCAGCGTTAGATAAAGAAACAAATCATGAAATTACTTTGTTTTTTTAGTTGTTGAATGATTTATTTATAAGGATGCTTTTAGATTAAAGTTAGGATCATTTATTAGAGCAGACCGTTGAATCTGTACGTTGCGGTGAAGCAATGGAACCGGATCACCGATAATCAACATAAATCCTTTCGGAGAAGATGAAAAGAAAAAGGTAAAGATTGTAACCGGCGGTGGTGGCGGTGGCGGCAGCATCGTTTGGCAGGACGCGCAGAGAATCGCAGCCTCCTTGGCGCAAGGAAAAATAGAGCACGAGGAAAAAGCTGCGGAGATGCGGCGGCCCCCATGCGCCGACACCGCCTCCAAGAGGTGGCTGGGCGTAGCCGCCCACCGCCAATCCAGGCCGCCGCCGACCACGTGGCCGCCGTGACGCCGACTCCCGGGGATGGAACCGGGATGCGGCCTCCACGTCCTACGGTCGGCATGGACCAACGGCGACGCTGGGCCCTTCCCAGCGACGCGCGTTCTCCGCATTTTTCTTAGTTTCGCCGCCGCCCGAGACTCCCAACTAGAGTGGGAAAACAGACGCTCCTCCGCTCCTGACGCAGGGCGCACAGAACGGGGACCTCGAAGCAGAAAGCACCTCTTTTTTATTTGGTGGATGCGCCGGGTCAAGCCACCCTCTCCGTACTTTTGTTTGCCTCTCGTACACAATTCTTCTTTTTTTTACTTTAATATGTATACAGCCACTATCAAATATCGTTTTGAAACAAGTTTCAGTAAATCTGCTCACGTACTTTTATTTACATTCGATGGAAACCATTTATTCCATGTATTTTTCAAAATAATCATATATGCTTATCTACAATTTCAATTATAATTAACGAATTTTAATATTATCAATATATTGATATAAAAACAACATAAGCATCAAAAACTAATGTTTTACAATCTTTAATGATTGTTAGTTTTAATGGGGTATAAATAAAACATTTCAATTCTATTATACTTTTTTCTTAATTTTTATGGAGGCAACTCGTGTTTTCACTTCCAACTTGAAATTATAATATTTAATAATGAATATCTTACTGTAATAATAACTTTCTTCTAGCAAATTTCTTACTTTAGAATTAAAATTCGGTTTAATTTAGGTTTTTGTGTTATTTAAATAAGGTTTCTATTTAAATATGTTATTAATTAAATACGTTACACTTTTTTTAAAATTTTTGCGAATAATGTATTAAGATTTGATATTGTTTTTATTAAAAAAAAAGTATAATTTCAATTCATCCAAAATTGAAATAAATATTGTGATTATTATCATTTAAGAAAGAAGTTAAATAGAATCAAATTAAAAAGTAAATTTTAAAGTACGAAACACGAAAATATTATTTAGTATTTTGTTAAGTGATAGTGTTGTGGATATATTAATGTATGACAGTTGTTTGGTAAGTTCTATATTTTTTTTGATTTACTAAAAATGATTTAAATTTACTTTATTAAACTAAAATATTTTGGACGTACAATAATTTATGATTATTACCTAGTAAATATATATTTATGTATACTCGAGGAAATATTTGGTAATCTATCTTGAATTCAACATCAAATCTCTGTGTACCTCCAAATTCTAATTAACATTCTACACTCTTCTCGTGTCACTTTTGCCCACTATTTTAAAAGATATTATCATGTTTATATAGAAATATTGCAAGTTTTTCACATTTTTTTTTAACTTAATATATGATTTTGAAGTTTTATTTCTGAGTGTTGTTTGTGTTTATTGAATTACGAAACTATAACGATGTAAATGGTAAAAGAGGAGAGAAGCAATTGATATTCATTATGTTTAGATATTTATAGCGCTAGATGAAACATATTTGTAGAAGAGCAGAGAAGCGACTTGTGTTTGTTGAGTGTAGAAAGGAAAATTGTGAATTTGAGGAACAGGGAGAACTCTTCTTCATCCCATAAAGTATTCTCCAAAAAATGTGGTGTAAGGCATTTCAGAATACAACAAAATACCGGAAGATATACGTGAAGAGTCAAATATTGCCAAATTTAAAAGCTAATGGATCTATACAAAATAAATAACAAATATATACAAACTTACAATACAATTTCTTATGATTGACTAAAAGGACTACAGATGAGGAGCAAAACATCAATATAATTTGCATTCTAAACATTTATTGTAAATATTTTAAAAATATAATTAAAAAAATATCATTCCCAATCGAACGTAGAGATTTTATGGAAATATCACAAAAAATACAAATTAAATCACGGTCTTAATGATTAGTTGAACATTCTCTGCTACTCCATTAAAAAAAAACATACAATAATTCACAAAAACATATTCAATATCAATAAAATAAACATAATAAAATGGGGAATATAGGAGATGATACAACCACGAACTTTACACGCATGTGGAATCAATAACTGAAATCATGAGAAAATGGAGAATTACCTTTTACTGCCATTTATCAAGAATGAACCTAAAGCGATTGACAAATAGGATTTTCACCCACTTTTTCGAAAAGAAAACCAAGGAAACTTAGTTCACTGAGTTGGACAAGGATTTGCAAGAAATTCCAACTTCTACAGGTAGCGAAACCTTTTACGCAAAAATTAACAACACTCCAATGTTTCCAAGAAAATTCTATACTTCTAATAGGCAAGAAGTAGACTGAATAAAGGAAGCAACAGCATTAAGAACTAATACGAAAGTATTGGGAGGATGTTGAAGCTCGATACAGCAAGAAGCAGTTGAAATGACATGGTCCGTAGATATCTGGATCAAACGAAGAAAATAAACACAAGACAAAAGTTAGTTTATGTCCAAATATTAAAGAAATATTTATTTAATTGTGTATTGTATTAATGATTATTAATTGAACTAAATTAAGTAAACAAAGTGTTATATCTAAAATCTTTTGTTTTCACCAAATTTCTTTTTGATCAATAATAAATTGTATATATAAAAACAAATACATAAAATATAGACGAAGATAGTTAAAACATATGTTTTTTATACAATAAAACTTAAATTTAATATTCTTTTTAATAAACAGTAATAAGTATATATGCATCGATAAATTATATAGTTTTAATATTAAAATGTTGCGTAAAGTTTTTATTATTTTTCCATGGGGTTTTCAATAGAAGAATATAAAAAAATCATATATATTTTTAGCAATTCCACTTCTACACGAAAAATGGTAAAAATCAAATGGAAGTTTTGATAAATGCAGCGCGTATACACATTGAAATATAATTCACGATTTACTGCACTATAAACTTTTATTTATTTCAATATTTTTTTTAACTGTATCCATTAAAAAACACTAAATACGTTGCAACAAAAAAATCAGTATGTAAATATTGTAAAATCATTTAAAGGAAGTTGAAAATAGATACATCAAACAGATATGTATTATTTTAATTATAATGGATAAAGAGATATGCTCAATATTTCTTTAGAACAGTTAATTATTTCAATTATAATAATAATTATAGCAACAACAGTTAAAAACATAAATTTAATACAATAAAAATGAAGAAATACAAAAGAAAAGAACATTCTATAGATGCAAAATAGTCACTATTTCAACTATTACTAAAAAGTAACTATTAACTTTCCACCTTAATAACATTATATATAAATATGTAAATACACATTTTTTCAAACATTGAATTTGTGTTATATATTAAATCAGTAAAAGATCAGAAATAGCAAAAGTGCAAATACTTCAATTAGTAGTTAATTGTAACAAATTAATTAATAATTGTTAATTGAAAGAAATACCATGGTAAATAGCTTTTAGGCCCAATGTGTGATTAATAATTCAGTAAATATGTTATAATCAATGGAATTTAAATTCAGAGTAAACACACATTGGAAAACCAAAATTTTGAAAACAGGTAATTATTGCTTTTTTGTATTAGTTTACATGTTAGTATGAAATTATGTATTCTTATATAATTCTATTGTATACACTCAGAATACAAAAGAGAATTCTTAAGATTCAATAAATGTTCTGGTTGTCTGCTTTATGTACCAGAAGTGGATATGATTTATATAAGCTTTATTGTAATGTTCGGAAATGAAAACTGAAATAACTGCTGGATATCTTAATTGGTGAATTGTTACCGTTTTAATATAACTTTTCGGAGTTCGAATGGGGGAGACTTGGGCAATTCCAGGTTACGAAAATGTTAAGCGGCAGTTTGTAAGTTTTTGCTAATAAGTTCCATTTAAAGGACGGGGAGAAGTATCCACCCTTTCGGTCTACGTCGGTGTATGCGGGGCGCATAAAAGAGGGCCGATTTAAATTCAAATTGGGGACAGATCGGATCTTCTGACGTGCCGTATGATATATACATGCATACCATGCCGGAGAGAGCGAGACTCAATAAAAAGGGTTGAACATGCGACGCTGATTCATAATTTGCGACGCCATCTCCGAACGTTCACCGCATATCAAACGACCCTTCTCTCTCTCTCTCTGAAAATATGATTTTCTATTTATCATCGGAAAAAGATGGAAAATTAATGCTTTACGAAAGTGATCCCTATATTTTCAGACTTCATTATAAATGGGGAAAAGAAAAAAACATTAGCATAATAAAAGTAAATGTTAAGAACAAATAAATGTACTTAAAATCTAAAAATGTATACTAATAAAAGGCTAATTTAGTAATTGTATACATCTACATCAATGTGGGTCTTAAGCCAAAATTAGGTCGAATAAAAATTTGTAAATACTTGAAAACTGCTGCGTTTCACTTACAGAATTGTAAAATTCCACAAAGATCTCAACGTTGGTGGACCTACTTAAGTTGATGATGACTAAATCAAAATCACAATTGAATCTGTTAACAAAATAATGAAACAGTAGCAAATTTTAATTGAAAACTACATTAGAATCGTGTTCTATCAAAACAATATAAGGGGACACATCTCTTTGTAACTCGTGGAAAGTTATTGGAGTGATTTTGCATCCCCTGCAAAGCTCTTATACAATAACATTAGCATTCAAATTGAAGTTTACAAAACTATTCTTTTGGGATATTTTTTAAACCTTAAATAAATATGATTAATTTATACATATAAAGCAATTTCTATAATTCACATAATTCTATAATGTTTGACAAGTTTTGTATGAATAAGTTTTGAAATTTGATTTCAATTGCTTTGGAATTCAAGCAGTTTCGTAAAATGAAGAAAAAAATAGGAAAATCATTTGTTGGAAAGCGTAATTTCTGCCCTGAAACTTAATATTTAAAATGTAAAATATTAAGTTTCAGTTTCATCAATTTTTATATCTTCTTAAAAAAAGGAAATACATATTTCAATTGTGCGTATGTTACTAATTAGCATATGAATCATGTTATGCTATTATTATTATTATTAATTATATATCAGGATAACATTTCTAAATTTTTAATATTCATTAAACAAAAGCAAAAATTGGAAATTAATTTGTGAATTTCGTGTTAATTTCATATTATTTCCGTTGTAGTATGCAAATCTATTTATAAATAGTTTGGAATTTTGAACAACTGTTATAAATATTAATGTTTCATTAGATCTAAAGAGTCTAACGTTTCAGGTCTAGACGGCATAATATAATGAATTATGAGACGATCGAAAATTGTATCGCTATTGATTTTGGATTAAGCCACATATATATTATGATTGACTCGATACGTGGGCAATGCAATAAGTGGATTTATGACCGGAAAATGTCTGTGCAACGAAATGCAGCGCGATTAAAACTTTCGAATAACGGCCAATAAATAACTTTTGCGGTAATGAACCGCGAAATATTTTATGAATCCGTGGATAATATAATTTTGTTTTGAATGGGATAATTGGATATGTAGATGAAGTATGTTTGGAATCAATTTTGTGAGACCATTTAAAGAGGGGTCCGCACATTGTGCATAATATTAGCTAAATTCTATGAACGTGTGCGTGTGCATGTTTGTGCGTGTACATATATATATATCTGTAAGTGTGTGTATGTGTGTGTGTGTGTGGTTATCGGTCGAGTCCTGTAATGACGTTATTAATTAGGTGGAACGGTGTGCAGTCTCTCTCTCCACGATATAGAATCGATAGGGATTTAATTAAACCATCGCAATCAAACAAGAACTGCAACAATCCCTAACTAAACGCGGCTAATGAAATAACCAAATATCAAATTCGGAACGGTGGCCCCATCGACTACCATGGACTCCGATCCCCACTCTGGACCACCCCTTCAGAGCAATCCCCAAAACGCCAAACCTAACCGAAACCGACCCGTCCCCCCAAAACCGCCCGGCCAGAATCAAACCCCCCTCATAATTCCGTCTAATATTGCACACTAATACACGACTATTCAACACTGCCGCATTACAATTCAACTAAATTACCTATCGTAATCGGCTATATTGGCTTCGTATTAATACCATTTTAAGTAAATATACGTTACTGCACATTACGGGCATATCAATAAATCATTTGACCATGCAGCCGTATGTACTGATACAAAATATATTGTTATTACAAATGTAGTTATTACCAATCTAATGCATAATGTATAATAAAAGTAATATATACTATTTCAACTACACTCGGTCCTCGTTTTATGCGTGTACTCTTTTTTATGTTTTGAAGTTATGCGGTTTTTATTTCAAGAAGCATTTGTTTAAATAACTATTTTAGGCCATTTTGACACGTTAAAATTCAAAGAAACTAACCAAACGTCGACAGTTTTAGCTGAAATAATTTCTGTAGCACATGAAATTGGCGGGGAAGGTTTTGAAACATATACCCAAAACGATTTAGACGAATTACTTGAGGATAATGACATGAATGACAATGATACCATTGGTATAACTCTTGATACCGTTGAAGAACAATGAATCGGAAGATGATGAAACTCCAGTCACACTCAAGTAATTCGAGAAGGTCTTCAACTGTCCAGTAAATTGGCAAACCATTTCATCGAAAAGATGATAATTCTGAACGAGCATTCAAGTTGCAACGCGAGTTTCGGAATTGTATTTTTGGATATCAGGAATTGTACAAAAAAATTAGCAAAGTTTAATCACTAATTATATTGTCAAAGGGAAGAAATCAACACACGAAGTTGAGACCAATTTTACTTGTGAAGAATCATTATCATCAAGACATAGATCTGATATGCTAATTATCTCTTCTAGTGATGAAAGTGATTTCGAACCAGTTCGCAAATTATGCCGAACTCTCTCATATAGCGACGATAATTCTAAAGAACAAAATGTGAAGAAAGATTAACTTTCATAAAAATTCTCTGTATTTATTTTTGTAAAAATTTTCCGTATAAATTTAGAAGGAATATGTTAAGATTATATTTTTCTGAAATTTAATAAACCCTTTTTTATGCGATTTTCGGTATATTGTAACTCATTGATTTATTTTTATGTGGTTTTAAAAAATTATGGAATGTTTCCTTCATTTTTATACGTCTGTCTAGTTCTTTTTTTGTACGATTTATTTTTATGCGTTTTTCTGTGGAACGTATCTACCGCATAAAAAGAGAACCAAGTGTTAATATTTTTTCTTGTTTAATTACTATTATTGTATGAATATGTTTAGTTTTCATTAAATATTAACATTATTACTTTATCGTAATCAAAATTATTTGTAGAATTTAATCGTTTTTAATTAGCATAAGCATTTTTGTCATTTTCTAGTCAGAAAGATCAAGAATTTGTAACACTTATTGTTTTAATTATACTAATATGCATACTATTACTGTATGAATATGTTTTGTTTCATTTTTTATAAAGGATTTAATATAAAACTTGTGAATGGTGATCAAAATATATTTATTTTCAAAGGGAAAAAATGGAATAAATATTATTGGATTTGATGACAATATAAGTATTTTTTTAATATTTTCAGAGAATCTTGTAATTTAGTTGAAATTTAAATAATAAATAACATTATGTATAACAATTAAACACATATTTACAGTAAAGTCCTATAGTCAATAACACTTTGTAACAGTTGTTTTATATAAATAAATCTCTTTTTAGGATTATATTTTATTTCTTTCTTCGTATTTCTTTTTAACTATTATATTGAGTTTGTATCTTTTTTGGTAGTTGTTGCAATGAATGTTACTGTTATTATAAATACATTATAAATTCGTGTATTTATTGCATGAACTTATGTTTGTTCAGATTTGATTTGCTTGTGTACTTCTAAATAGAAAGTTAGTTGATTAGTAATAAATAGATAATTTCTTAGGTGGTATAAATTGGTTAGGACGTGGACGTGGGCATACATCTGCCTGTACAGGGAGAGTGTATCAGACAGGTAGATATAATTAAATTCCGTTAATTTTGACGTTTAATGGATAAAACAAGGTACAAGCTGGAGGTTAGGCGGTGAAGCAAGGGACCGTGGAGCCCGTAGGTTACTGGATTTACTAAGTTTATCAAAGTCTGGTGCATAATTATTATACCCATGCTCACATTGAAAACTACTTATTGGTTTAGTGCAGGAGAGCGTGGCCGTGAAACGCTGTTAGTTCTGCATGATGACACACTTCCCGCTTAACTTTCTATATATATATATATATATATATACACATGTAACCTGAACGTAGCCGCCTCCGTTGCCGCTGCTGCCGCCACAGCCGCCTCCTTTCAGCCCTTACATCTCAACTGGCGTCCTTCGGTGCGACGCTTTTGTTCGATTCCTATGGTCGTACGCACCTCACTTTTCACCTCATTTACTCTCAAACACACTACGCCAATGCTTATCGCCTAACGTGACAAGCATATCCGTAATTAATGATTTTGTAAACTTTACATCAAAGGCAATTTAGTTGAATCGGATTCTAACTTGGATAAATATTGAATACGTTTTTTTTTATATATTACGTAAATAATACTAGTAATTGAAATTGCAACAGAAATACATAATGTCTGTGATAAATATTCAGATTATCTGAAAGTTATTACTTCATCATAATCATAATTATTTGTAAACCTTAATTTATACAAATTAGTAAATACATATTTGTTATAAAATCGTCAAATATAGAATTGTAGATCCCAAATAAATGAATAATAAAATCTCAACTAAATAGTAACACTTTATGATAAAATCTTCATAGTAATAGTAATTGAGCAGAAAGGCTTATGGTCTTTTATCCTTTGCAACATTTTGATTTTGTATTTCAACATTTTTATTGTATACAGTTCATTTTTTATGATTGTTGTTGCATCAAAAGTTATTATTAATAATTATATATAAGAATACCAGTTAATTAAACTTTAATTTTGCTTAAATTCGTTTAAATTTCAATCTTCGCATAATTTGTTTTCTATGGAAAGTAACGTTAGTTTGGATTATCTTTCTTGTACCATTGCGGATCTTAAATATTTTGTCTTATTATTATAAACTTTGAAAAGCTTTGTTCTCAGCAGTAGTTTATTGAACTGGTTGAGTTTTCTTTTAAATAAATTTTCATTAATTTTCAGTTTCTTTGGTCTGTCTATAGTTTATTAAACGGTTTGGATTGTACCAAATAAGTATCTATAAATATGAAAACATGTTTATCAGACTTGTATACTTATTTATTTTAAGCTCAGATTTTTGATAATTTGGAACTAATTTGAGGATCTTGTGCCGATTGTCCGGCTCCAGAGGCGACACAGAACTTATGGTCAATAGACCTTAAATTACTATTGTTATATTATATTATTTTCTAAGCAGCTTCTGATACTGATTGTATCAATAATTCACAGAAATAGTTAAATTTGATTAGAAATGTTAAAATGTAACGAGTTCATATTTTTTTAAATGTTTGAAACACAAATCATGTAACTTAATTTATTTCCAATTCAATCCCATTTTGTTACATATTAGATAATAAAGATCTAGTCTACAGCCCATTGCAGCAATAGCATTACATTTTATTTTCTTGGTATAACTTTATTACTATTATATTGAGTTCAGATTTGGTTGTAATTGTTGTTTCAATAAATGTTATTAATATTTTATTATTTCTATAAACTATATTCTATTCTAAAACCATCTTCACTTTTTTCTTATGGACTTTTATAAATATTGATATATTTTACTACATATATAAACTAACTTCTGTAATGTCCACTTTTTGAAATAAACTATTATAAATATTCGTATTTTTTTTTTACTCGAAAATAAAATTAGTCTCTGTTCGTTGGATACAAATTCGAAATAGGTAGTATACAACGGTGTACACAATACACACTAAAGTATCATCGGTTCGAATTACGATTTTTGGGGTCGTACGTCACCGGCGTTTTACTCTTCCGTTATTTCGCTGTTTGCAGGGTACCGAAGGGTACGCCTACAGCCGAAATTGATTTTACGAAATACATTTTATTTCAACCCTTTTTATTTGCTCAATTCGTGTATCGACTAATTAAAGGTGCACGCCAGTATTTATCGCATCGGCCCAATTGCGTACATACACAACGTTGGCTTCTGCATGCGGAACACACACACACACGCATGCATTTGTATTTGTATCAGTCGCTCTGTATCTATCTACATGCACGTGGTTGTGTGTGTGTGTGGTGTTTGCCCTAAACTCATTAGCCATCAAATTGGATTTGTTGTAATTCGGTATTTGCATTTCAAATTAACAATAATTAATTGGGTGATTAGCGTGATGTATATACGTTCGGTCGGTTTATTATAAATAAATATTTAACGGGGAAGCCCCGAACGGATCGGGGGCGGCTTCGGGGATCCTGGCGTGGGGCGGGAGGGGGGCGGATGGGGCGGCATCAGAGGTGGCGATCGGACCCACAAATATATAAACGCAAACGTGTGCTGGCGTGTAACCGATCGACCTAAAAATAATTACATCTGCACACAAAACCCACACAACTCAATACCACACACACACACACACACACACGTACGCAATACGCACACACATCGTGAACCATGCATACACATTATAAACGCTTCCATTTATATTCGGGTAATTTTGAAATATTTGAGACGTGGATTTATTCATTCCATAGTCAAATTTATAATGCCTCCCGTTTTCGTTACATATGGCTGGATAATTATCCACACGTTTCAACATTATTTATATCGGCAATGTGTAGTATACACACATTGGTATTAACGTTTATTTTACCTGTATTTCATATTTAGTTTTAAATGAATACCTTACTAATCTTTTTTAATAAACGGCTACAAAAAGCTATAATAAATAGCCTTTACAGTAATAAAATGTAATTTTCTTCATTTTTATTATATTGAATTTATTGGTTGCAATTGTTGTTGCAGTAATTATTAATATTAGTGCAGAAAGTCCTATGGTCTATAGCCCTTTTCAACAATAGCATTGATAGAATGATGGTTTCATTAAATTATAGAGTAGTAAACTAAATGTATTGCTTTTTCCTATTAGAATAGGCTTTTGGATGCAGTCATTTAATGATAGAATATACTAATTTGATTTAAAACTTTATGTATTATACACACGCAATTTGTCGTCTTAATTGATATGAAATTAATAAATTATTTCATTATGTTCAGTTAATATAGTTAACTATTTGGTATTGTTGATCCAAAATTAGAATTCAATCTAGTATTGCCTCATGAATCATGTTGGTAAATATATATTGATATTGAAATAAATTTTCTTATATGAAACAGCACTTATCCGATACATTACATTTAATTGAGCGTGGGTCATCGTAGACCAACCTCGACTAAGAATACGCAGAATATTACATAATAGCCAAACAGTGTTCGCTTTGTCGTTTTATTATTTCTTTCTAGCGCAAATCAATCATCTTTTCCTCATACATATGAGGGAATATTTTGAATCCATTGTTGTTCTCCCCTTTTTTTTATGGACTTCCATAAAGATTCCCGTTATGGTAAACGTGTTTTGTATTTTCTGTGCTAGTGTGCGTGTGTGTGTTCCTGGGGGATATTATGTTTTCGCGAACGAAGAGAGACAGGATGGGTGAAGAGATAGAAGAGGGCAAAGGCAGCACAGTCTGTTCGCACGAGAGTGAGAGAGGTATAGGGAATGAGAAGAGAGACGGAGAGATTCAGACGTCGGACAGGTCTCGGTGTCGGAAGCCGCATTCAAGTGGGATGCGATAACGCCCTATTTATCGTTCTGTTTGTCTTCGCAATGGGGACACGTTACGATTATTGCCGTACTGACGCGGACGGCGGCCGCGATAAATTCCTCCCTCAGAAACTGCCTGACAGCGATTTTGATGTTTAACAATTGAATTCAAACAAGAAACTCCGAGCTTGATATTTTTAATCCGCTTTTGTAGGATAAACAAACAACAGGACTAACTATAATCTTGTTCAAAGCGTATCTCTACTTCCATTTAACATTTGCAATGGCATACAAAACGGATATAGAATATTGTAATGTTACATTATAAAACTGTGGAGTATAATTAGTATATATTTGTTATCTTTATACATGTACAGTGAAACCTCGGTATACGACCTTAATCCGTTCTAGATGTTTGGACGTATACCGAATTAGACGTATACCAAACCATCCTTTCCCATAAAAAGTAATGTAATAATGATTAATACTGTTGTGTCCCAGGGATGGAATTCTGGACACCGTGCAATAATGTCTGGTGTTGTCGTTGTGGAGTCTTAGTAGTTTGAATTAAGTGAATTCAATTGGTTTTTAGATAACTTTATTGTTCAATAGCAGGTGAGTCTTC
>JAFMTC010000101.1:1743217-1761715 GCA_018845635.1 Nicrophorus orbicollis | reverse complement strand
TTGATTAATAAAGTTATCTTAAAACCAATTGAATTTACTTAATTCAAACTATTAAGACTCCACAACGACAACACCAGACATTATTCCACGGTATCCTGAATTCTATCATTTATTTAGGAATCATTGACTTGTATCCAGAAACACTGAAAAATACACTGAAAGTGAGTGCAAAATTCTGTGTTTTAGTTAAAACTGTAAACGAGAATCTCAGAAAGTGGACCGGCAACTATGAGTAGCCTATAATAAAAATTGAACAAATTAACAAAACTGTTACAAAAATAGTCCTTTGACCGCAGTTTTTCCACTTTGACATTATAAATTACAAGGCAATACAATGTTCCAATGGATGGAACAACAAACTGCCAATAAAAAAAGCAAAAAATTATAGAAAATAAATATATTTTTCAATGTATTATAGTGATATTAAAAAAAAAGTTTGTAATATTGTATCTTAATTAGTACAAGCTATAATTGTACACAACTACTATACAACTTATATAAAACTACTATACAACTAAATTTACTACATAATTCGGAAATTGAAAGCAATTACCCAAAACAACAGTGTCTTAAGCGTTTGGTAAGCTATCTTTTTTTAGTTACATATTCAGAATATTTATTTCATTCTGTCCGATGTGGTTTAATATATTAGTATTTCTATTGTACAAACATTAATAAGGCAAGAATCCAACAAATGTCATCAATTATGAAATTTACATAAGACTTAGAAATGATTTATATATAGTAATACTAAGTAAAAGCAATGCTTGAATTATTTAGTTTTAATTTCACACTCTTTGTTTTTATTTAGACATTTTTAAATCTCTTTGATCGTTGAGTTATTTCAATAATATGATTACTAATCCAATGAATGTCATCATTTATAAAACTTAAGGCTTAAAGATAATGCATTGCATGAATTTCTAGACATGTAATTGAATAATTATAATTGCAAATATTGTTTTTATTGTAGAAAATAAAAGCGTTTCTATTAAATTACGAGGATCTTCCGTTGTAATTAGAATACTCCATATCCGTCTTACCATCCGAGGAAATGAATGGTAAGTCAAGTGAGGGCAATTAAATTGTTTAATAAGATTATGAATTAAAGTTGACGCAAGTGGTAAAGTTATGAGTATTTATCTTTGCGTTATCTTCCGCTTTATATTGTTGTTGTTAATGGTGCTTGGGCCGGGGAAGCGACATCGATTAACTGGGCGATTAGTCGCCGCTAAGCCGCACTTTACCACCCGGAGCCCGGACTTAAACCCGGACTAATGTGACCATCAATTACACCGTTCCAACCCCGTGCGAAACGGGGGCTGTATATATATATATATATACATGAGTGTGTGTGTATGTGTGTGCGCGAAGAGGGGTGAAAACGTCAGCGAACCGAAATAATATTATAATGATCTTGGATGTGGAGGAGGAGGTTGCAAAAATTAATTACTTAGTTGAGTATCGAGCGGTCGCATCGGGAAGGGCGTAAATGAAAATAAAAACCGAAACAAACTGGAGTAAAAAAGAGGACGTGAACGGACGTATACACACAAATCTATCAATTTGCGTCGCATATGCGGAGGCGGCTAGTGGCGGCGGCGTCGGCGTCGAGCGGGGGTGGATGTGGATGGAGGCGCATTTCGCAATCATGTGCAATCGCCAATTGTTTATGACACGATCGTAATTGCTCTATTATTCTATCTCGTTCGCTCCGCCATCGGTCCGGATTTATTTATCTTTTTAATTGCGCCCGAATAATTCGACAATTAGTTTTCATGCGCCCATTTTCCAATACGATAGATACCGGCCTACAAAAAACGTACAGCATTGCACTCCCTTTCGATATTTCTCCACTCTAATCATTATTCAAAACACATTTCCTATCAATCACCATTATTTTTACTAACTATAATCTACTTGCAATCTATTGTAGAACCACAAATCATACAAAAAATACAAAATCTTTGATTTATAACAAATATAATAAAATATAAAGACACAACTCTCAAAATTCTCTCCTTAATTTTATCACCAACATTCCTCAATCATAAATTCTTTTTCGTAAATTTATTTCCAATACTTCTTCTCTATTCAAATTCTACATAACTCCAAATCCAAATATCCTCCCAAATTTAAATATCTCACATTTTCCCTATTCCGATATCTCCTGGTCTTATAATTATGTCCTTGTTTCCGTTTCCATTTCTACTATATATTTGTTGTTAAGAGCATATTCTTCAAACAACTAGTAATAGTGGAATATACTGTATTTTTTGATAACAAAACTTTTTGATAAAACCTAACAATGTATAGTGGTACCTCGATATACGAGTTCCCTAATATACGAGTGTTTTGAGATATTTTGCTTTGAGATGAGAGCAAGATTTGAGATACACCAACAGTTTCTCCCACCTCAGACTAGACCTCAGTTTGTTTTCGAATCATTTTTGATAAGTTGAGTTCGCGTTTTTTGTTTTTTGTACATTTACAAAAAAAATGCTTTGAGATACGAGCAATTTGACATACGAGCAAGGTTACGAAACGAATTAAACTCGTATGTCGAGGTACCACTGTATATGTTAATTGATAATAGATTTTAGATATTAGCCTATTTATCTTAGGCTTCAAATGTTATTGTTAATGAATTCTTGCAATACTATTCTATTTCTTCTATATATTAATATCACATTCCTCAAACAACTTAAAAGAGAGCACTATACCTTTTCTTACAGTACGTTTCTTTCGTGATACAGATTTTTGTTATATCTGGAACTGAAATATACAGAGCATTAACGCTTCTTTATCGGAAGTGTATGGCTTTATTACGTGTGCGGCCGGCTTCGGTTTAGCTGGAGGGCTATCATTTTCGCCACCCTTAACCCTGTCATATAAGTTTCCGTTATCTTGTTCTTGCTCCATAACTAAAACCCACCCTCGTTGCGTACCGCGCCGTGCGAGCGACAGAGACGGCAACATCGTGGCAGCAGATACAACGAGCTCTGTGGATCCCCATATTCTGGCGTTATTGTCTCAGAACTCACGAAGATATTACTTTCTGCTGCTGCCTCTCTAATGCTACTAAATATTAAAACACTGGCGATAAATAAAAACTACATTACATTGCCGACCGCCGAAAGGGATTCGGATTCGTTCGAGAAAATCCATCCATTAAATTAAACGATAAAAATTGTTGTTATTTATATATATAATATCTCAGTTAAGATTTTCTAGATCGCTGCAATATATTACTTTATGTTGTATACATAAATCATATATATTTCTACAACTTCTTTTAAAAACTTATCCCATAAGATAATTGAGAGAAGTAAAGTCAACAACAAAGTAAATTAAATGTTGGTCCTTGAGATACAAGTTACTTCTAAAATTGAAAATCAAACTTTGAATCAGTAATAAATGCATATAATTTTAATTATCATATTTCTCGATTGAAAATATATTTTTTAAATAATATTATTCTTAAATCACATTTGTCGTATGTTACTTATACTCGTAGTCCATTCCAAGTCATGTTATTTACATAAAACGTGTGAATTACAGTCCGAAAAACATGGTAATTAACATTGATATTTCGTGATTAAGGAAAGAAAATATATGAGTAATAGGTTTATTCTTTCGATTTGTATGACAAATGATTAATTGTCGGATTTAGGTTGTGAGTGCACGTATAAGAGGTTTTTAATAAAGACAAGAGCAAGTGGAGCAATATTTAATCCGATGCAGATGGCCATGACAGGGTGTTGGTGGTCGGAGTAGTGACCACAAGTCTGTCCTCTGGTGCTGCCACCCCCGAAGCCACCGAAGCGCACCGGACAAATCGCGCACAGATGTTGCATGTTTTATACTTGTTTCCCAAACAAACTTATCCAACACCCTCTTCAACCACCGCCCCCCCAAATCCACCCACCTAAAGCACAGCACCCTAGACCTTCCTTCTTCTTCTTCTTCTCTACACAGAATAATTCACTTTGGACCAATTATAAATGTAACGCATTAAATTGGAATCAATTAATACTTAGTGAAACATTTATTCATTAATTCTTTTTTTTGGAGGGGTGGGGGCGAATACACACACACAATAACAGCAAACAATGAGCGCAGATGTACAATATCCAATTGATTTTTCATTGAAATAAATGTATAATTAAATGAAAATTTGCAAAACATATGAAAGTTTTTGTTTGCCTTTAAATAAATGTGCATTTATAATACTTCTATATTTATTTATTTTTTTGCTCCGATGCAAATATTTAATGCTTAATACGATAATTCCGTTATTATTAAACGTATCAATGTGTATATTCAAAAAAAATACAGTATTTTATTATTATTTCGATTTAATTAAATTGTTTTGTTCGGGAATTAATTAAATTCGTTTATGCAATAATAATCACTTGGAATAATTTGCATCCATTTTTTTTCGGTCACCAAAATAAGTTTAACGAATGTTTTAACTCTAACTACACTACTAAGATATATTGCAAATATGTATAATAAGTAGGTAAAGTAGCTTTATTTGTTCAATAAAACGTTATCAGAAGGATTAAGAAATTACTTCATTGTAACTGTCATAATTTGATTGTCAAACGTTTACGTCACAATTGAAGTAGTAGAAAACAAAATTGATTAAATTTTCAATACTTAGGATAGTTATCCAAATTCTTTTTATTGATCATTTTTTCTATATATAGTTTTGTTCATAATTT
The DNA here is from genome assembly GCA_018845635.1 of Nicrophorus orbicollis. Lineage (NCBI taxonomy): Eukaryota > Metazoa > Arthropoda > Insecta > Coleoptera > Silphidae > Nicrophorus > Nicrophorus orbicollis. The sequence goes on along the minus strand of JAFMTC010000101.1, from coordinate 1,756,988 downwards.
TAGTGTGATTATTATCTTATATATATTTTAATAATAATATTTATTGCAACAACATTCATAAGAAGTTTACAAAGTGAATGTAATGTAACAAAGAAAAAGAAAATATAATTATTGCTGTAAAGAGCTAAAGATCATAGGTCTTTCTGTCCTAAATATGTTGTTTGTTAGACTACTAAAACATGTAATTTCCGATAAAGATTAGCGAAAACTACAATTTTCTAAGATAATTTTATAACAACGCAAAAAAGTTTGAAATATGTTTGAGTATTTACGGATAAAATCGTAAGATTTCGAATAAAACTTTTCGATTTCCTATGTTCTACTATATTATATTTGAGGTACCTGTAGATGTATAGTTTATATACACATTTTAACCATGAGTGTTTTCAATAAATATCATATAGTTGTGTCCGTTCGATGACACTTCGGGATGGCATTGCAAATGGTGCCAGATTTATTCGGACAAGGAAAATAACTTTCCAGCAGGTGATTTATAAGCAGCAGGCCGCGGGCGGTCTGCGTCAGTGGAAATCTCGAGTCCGGATCTTCCGGTGGCGCGACACCCCTCGTGGCGGGGTTTTTAAAGCCGTTTCCGGTTGCGCCGCAACGTCTAACTGCTGCCAGTCACGGCATTCCGTTCCTCGCATTTCTTCGGGGATCTTCATGCATGTCGCAGATAATTTTCGAGCGGTCGACGAAATTGAAAATGAAAACAAAAAAGAAAGGACGACGGAAAATAAACGAGAACGGGTTTTTTTTTCCTGCAATTTCCTCACGGACCGCTTGACAATCAGATTTAGATTAGTTTACATGGTTTCCGGTACATTACGTCGATGACTCGCGGTATTAAATTAGGCGGCGGTGGCGGTGGTGGCATCGTTCCCCGTATTTTGGGTTTGGGATGGGAAAGAGAACGGGGGGCGGTTTACACAGTTTATATTCGCACACGCACTCACACACTCGTATTATACACACGACCCCTTCAAAGAGATGATTTTCAAAGCGAAATCTGCCTACCGGAAAGGACAGCGTTTTACAAATTGATTAAATCCAATCGCTAAATACTATCAACAATATAAAATAACGATTGTTTAATGAGGTTCGTTAGTATAACCATTTGTCATATGTTACCGAATAATGATAACTTTACACATCATTCAAACGTATTTCTACAAATAGAATACAAATTACAATTACATCCATACCTCGCTATACGGCCGCTCTTTATACGGCATTTCGCTATAACGGCCCTCTTCAATTAAGGCACGTTTTCGATTTACGGCCTAAAATGTTTCGCTATAACGACAAAAAAAACCTTTTTTCCATATCGATATCCTTGCAAGCGAAATCCATGATTCGTTATACGGCTTTTCGCTTTGCGACCAAGTTTCGTGGAACATATCTAGGCCGTAAAGCGAGGTATGGGTGTATTGAAAAAGAAAAATTCAATTCAATTCACACGGTATAAAAAATGCATCTTTACTTATTCATTTGGGTTTTTCTTTAATTAATAATAATAACATTTATTGAAACAGACAGGAAAAATAACAAAATATATTTATACAATAATAATGCAACAAAACCAAGAAACAACAGCTACATCCATCACATAGGGTTATTGGTCAATAGTCTTTCTGTCCATTCTTTAACTATTTTTTTAGTATATATATTAATTATTGCTATTATATACCAATATAATTATTATTATATTATGATACCTATACAATATTATCAATAATAATAATAATAATAGAAAAATATTATTAAGAAAAATAATAACTATATCCCGGCGCATCCACAATTATTTACGTAGAAGAACCGAATAGTCTTTGTTATTATAATCTATTGTATTATCTATAAGTTTCAATTGAAAAATTATTTTTAAAGTAATAAATATAACTTATAGAGAGTCAATAAATATTACATTCTTTTAAATTAGTAATAAACAAAACTTATTGTTCATACAAAGTGCTATAAACCGCATTCAATGTTCCAGAAATATTATAAAGTGGATACTTCACTAAAAACGTATAAATTTCGACGATTTACTCGTTAAGTACTTCTTCGATGATAAAGATTACTATATTTGAATTATTTATTTACAAATTTATTTTGTCCGTAATTTGGATGAAAAGAAATATCTAAGGCTAACTACTTGTATTGTATTAATTTAAATTGAAATACAGAATAAACCTATAAATCAATCTAGGTTTTTTTAGCCGAAAACATATTTATATAATGTTTACATACAAACAATGATAATATTTATTTGTATTGCATTTAATAGTAAAACATAACTTTTCAATTTTTTATTTATCTGAAGTTGCTGGAGAGATACAAAATTGTAAAACAAATACATTTTTCAAAACTTTCAGTTATATAAATAGTTTAAATGAAATATTCAGAACTGTGGCATTTGCTCCAGCCACAATGTGTGGTACAGTTTTTATTTCCTTTTTGTCAGGTTGGTGGAAATGGACGCGTTTAAACCTTCCTGTATTCTGCCACCCCCGACTCTGATTTTTTTCGCATATAGGGAGAGAGAGAGTGAGAGAGCGAAGAGAACTTTGGCCTTTTGTGTTCCAGAGCATTGTGATAAAATACTTTTCCGTATATTTTTGCATTAAAGAGATATGTGTATGATTTATCGGCGCATTTATGTGAGAGGGTGGCCCCCACAAAACCACACACACATACACCCAAAAAAAAAAGAATTCTCGCAACTTCGGTCAAGAGATTGAATGGAATCCATATCTAGCGGCCGACATTCATAATTCAAGCGCGAGAAGTAAATTTTCTTGCCCGTTCGAGGGTCCTTCCACTTCTTGAGGTGGGGGTAGGGGCGGGGGAGTCCCCGACGGCCAGAACGGACGGCAGGGCGATAATTAATTCAAGCCGTTTATTTATTTATTAACGGCCAAGATTTGCTTCCACCGGTGGTCATCTAGGAAACTGCTAACTTTAGAGGTGACCTGAATAATTTAAACAGCAAATTGCGCCTGGGGGGCGGTCCGTCCGTCCGTCCGGCCGGAACCTGATGGCGTTTAAATTTGATAATGGATTAAACCTTCCGACTTGCTGGATTCCAGTTAAAAACTAATCGAGGGAAGAAAGTTGCTATATTTAAGGTTAGCTGTTGTCGGGCAACTTCGGGGCCGCATCCTTTGAGCCCTTAAAGACTCTATGAATAATTCACCAATTATATTTCAAGCTTAAGCACATTAGGAGATTACGCAGCTTGAGAGCGCCAACTTTTGCCGGCGGCGGCGATGTTGGAGGTGGAGGAAGAGAAGGTGGCGGATGAGGAGTATGAGGAGGTGGCGGAGGCGGAGGCGGCGGCCACTCATTATCATATCGAGGCACGTTCTGCCATAAATACACGAGTGCATGTATAATAATAGTCTCAGCTCCATCTTTTATACATATCCGTTTTCATTCTTTCCTCAGCATCTACGTATATATTCCACATTTCCTCTTCTTTTTTTTCTCCTCCCTCTTCCCTTCCTTTTTCCCTTGATCCTCTCCAGTTCGCCTTCGCTCTACTCGCGCGCATTTTTATCGGTTCCACCGGGGGGTGGATATCCTAATAGTATATTCATCGTGTGCGCTCTCCGACCAACTTTTGATTTATCGACTTGGCAGAACTTCCAAAACCGTTATCACATACATGGGAAGCGAAGAAGGCTTTAGAATAGCGCAACTATTGTGAGCGATCGGGGTGTGTCTACATAGATATATGTTAACCGAGATATAGAAACTCGTGTAACTTATTGCCCAAAAAGATTAAACTATTATCTACTTTTCATGACTTCTTTCATTCTTTCTACATATTTATGCACATATTTTAACAAAAAGCCTAAACTTTGTGGGGAGACTCGTCAACATTTTCTCTAAGATAAGAATAGCTGATAAACCAAATATTATAGAATAAAATGACCATCGTACACAATATAACGAATGAAACATATTTATTGTAAATCAATTAAAGAACAAATACATTTTATTTATCAAAAATATTGTATATATCACCAATATGATGTAATATATAACTAGTAATAGAAAAAATAAGTAGTAACACTTAATTTGTAAGTAAAGTCTAAAAGCAAATACAAATTTCTGCCCTGAATTAATTAATAGTTACTTTCCACAATTTTATTTCAGCTAACACTTGATCATTTATAAAATTGAATAATTTCAAAATAGTAGTACTAGTTCCAGTTGGAATGTAAATAAAATAAATGATAGTTTACGTCAAAATGATGTAAAATATGCAATTTTCTATATTTATTACTTGCCACTTATAATATTCTTGATAAAGATAAAGTTATAATTTTGGTCCAATTTAAGCAACTTTTTATCATAAATTTTATTCACATATATTAACACTAGGTATTGAAGTAACTAGTATTATTTTCCATTTATTTCTGCAAACTGTTTGTATACAGTAAATACAATTTCTGAAGTTCTGAAGAAAAATATTTTTACTATTAATATTTACTTCATTAATATTAAATTCAAAATATATATGAATGAAGTATTTTATGCATTGCAACCTCATAATAGCAAAGTTAGTATTATCCAGTTTCTGTTTATGTCTGTTACATAATATGCATGACTTGTAACGTGATGGGTCTGATAGCATGATATGAACGACAAACGGGACATTAAAATAGCAGTTTATATTTTAATATAGGTTCAAGCATAATCTACGCACAGATAACAAATGATATGATGTGTTCGGTGGAAAAAAAAAAAGGTGAAATTCAAGAGATTCGCGAATAAAAATGAAGCCCGTGTTAGCTTCATCCCGTGCACAAACTACATGTAAGCAGAGTTATAGCTCTAATGTGTGTGGGAGACCATTATGTGCGGGTTATGAACCAGAAACGCGATAACACGCCACAAAGGAAATGACGTCACACGGCCATTGAGCGTTCTGTGTGCGGATTGATTCCTAATCGATCAGTTCTGCCAACAAACATACACACGCACACCGATCTACCCGTAGGTACATCATACCAGTCCATACCACATGATGAGAGGGTGTGCGAGAGACAGAAACACAGAGTGAGAGAGAGGCTGCTGGTTGGCAGTTGGGCTGTCATCGCTTATCTTTATAAATGATCCTTGATGTTTTTATAATGCGCCCAGTGGCACACAGCGGCCAGGATCATCAGCTTATCTCTTTATTACTTTCCCTATTATCGCTTTATTATACGTTTACTTCGTAGCATCCATAAACACGCGAGAGGCGGCTTGCGATTTAATCCCAAGATGCAGACAACAAACGGCATTACTTTTTATTAATCAATACAGTCAACAATGATAGCCGTGGTCGTTCCACCGACGAAGAAGAGGAGGTATTTCGAGCTGTTCTTCATCGTTACCACCGGTTATCGCATCGCCGTTTTATTGTACCTCCGCCGCGCAGAAATTATGAAGGATGGGTCGCCTTTTGCCGTGTGTCTTACGTAATGGACTGGGATTGCTTGCGTTTTTGCCCCAACGGAACGCGGACAGATTGCGCATTATATTTATATTTCGCGCTATAAATTACATCAGAATTGCTGGCTACATGCATCATAATCATACTTGCTGTTAGAACAATATATTGAATGCGATCACACCTACTGGAACTCAACACTGCACAACACATACGAACTAAATCACTATTACCTTGATTTATGACTTACTATTAACATTACACCCTACAATACTTTGAATTATTTATTTTGTTTTTCAACTAATATAAATGTTACATTACTGTTATCTATATCTATTAAATTTACAATTTGTTAGCTAAAAATAATCAGTTTATTTAGAATATAATAGTCAAAACTATAAAAAAATATATGTATCAATAATAAAGAAATACATATAATTCAATTCTTACTATTAACCATTTTTCCAAACCATTTAATATTACATTGGTTTCGTAGATTTTGTTTAATAACAAAAAAATTTACACTTACTAATGGTACCAGAATAGCCTTCAAATGAAGATAATTAATAGTGACATGCATTTCAAATAAGTATTTTTTTAATTGACATCAACAACTGTTGTTATTAATCTTAACCAGTAAAGAAATAACAATAAATTAAGTAAAAATTTCTAAATAATATAAAAATATGCACGACATTATATAACTATCAATCAGGTATGTAATCAAAAAATTAAATCTATATAAATTTATTATTAACTTCTTCATGTGTATCATGTGTATCACTCTATTATTTTACTTAATACTCATAATTTCGTATCAATAATTAATAGTTAAACTGTCAACGTAAATTGTCAAGAAGTACTTGGAACATCCATAATGGCCGCTTGTAAATTATATTTACATATGCATTTACATGCACATATTCACAACAACAATAAACTAACGTACTGTATGTCCAAAATAACCAGTGCATTAGCTGCTGTCGATATTATTTAAATGTATTGTACATTATGTTTAACTTCGCTAGATTTATATTTTAGTACACATCAATATCATTAAAAAAATGTATATATCTATAATAAAGCATTATATATTTAAGTAATTATGTATATTACAAAATATTACAAATATTATTGTGTTTTTACAATCTTTAATATAACTTAATTAAAGATTAATTATAATGTTTATTGCAACAGTCACGATCATACAAAATAAAAGACATTTATTAAGCATATAAAAGTAATTAAACAAATTTGATATAAAAATGAAGAAATACAACGAAAAAGAAAATTATATTGCTGTATAGGGCTATTGACCATAGGTGTAATGTAACTTTGCATACATTTGAAATAGAATGAATGTTTTACCAATATTTAACAAATGTTTGATACGTTTATACGATTAAAAAAAATATGCGGTTTTGAAGTTATGCGGTTTTTATTTCAAGAAGCATTTTTTTTAATAACTATTTTATGCCATTTTGACAGGTTAAAATTCAAAGAAACTAACTAAACGTCGACAGTTTTAGCTGAAATAATTTCTTTAGCACATGAAATGGCTGGGGAAGGTTTTGAAACATATACCCAAAACTATTTAGATGAATTACTTGAGGATAATATCATGAATGACAATGATATCATTGGTATAACTCTAGATACCTTTGAAGAACAAGAAAACGAAAATTAATCCGAAGAAGATGAAACTCCAGTCACACTCACTGCAAGTGGACTTCGAGAAAGTCTTCAACTGTCCAGTAAATTGGCAAACCATTTCATCAAAAAGATGATAATTCAGAACAAGCATTCAAGTTTCAACGCAAGCTTCCGAATCTGGATATCAGGAATTGTACAAAATAATAGCAAAGCCATCGCAAAGTTTAATCACTGATTATATTGTCAAAGGGAAAAAAACAACATGCGAAGTTGAGTCTAATTTTACTTGTGAACAATCATTATCTTCAGGACATAGATGTGATATGCTGACTATCTCTTCTAGTGATGAAAGTGATTTCGAACCAGTTCGCAAATTATACCGAACTCTCTCATATAGCGACGATAATTCTAAAGAACAAAATGTGTAGAAAGATTAACTTTCCTACAAAATTTCTGTATTTTTTTTATAAATTTTTTCTGTATAAATTTAGAAGCAATATGTTAAGATTATATTTTTCTGAAATTTAATAAACTTGCCTATGATTGTTAACGTTTTTATAAAATTATGAATAAACATTTCAGAAAGAATATAGTAAGACTAATTATTTTTCTGAAATTTAATAAACCCTTTTTATGCGATTTTCGGTATATTGCAACTCATTTATGTAGTGTTATGCGGTTTAAAAAATTATGGAACGCATCCTTCATTTCTATACGTGTGCCTAGTCTTTTTTTTGTGCAATTTATTTTTATGCGTTTTCTTGTGGAACGTATCTACCGTATAACAAGAGAACCAAGTGTATTTATATTACTCGTAAGTAATTATGGAAGAATGTTAATATTGTTTTAATAATGAAAGAAAATGAAATGTATAAAAGTGATAAAAATGTAAATGTAAATGAATTTAGGTTAAATAAGTTCGAGGTGATTAATTATAGCTGAAGGGTTTGAATGCCGAGCGCGATCAATCTTATAGGATGGATAATAATAAAGGCAACGTCTTTGCATGATGCATTGTAGTAATGTCATCGTGATATTATGATGGGAATTACAATGGAATTGAAAAGGTCGTCTTTGCTACTAAAGCGTCTGATTAAATTATAAGGGTAATAAATGGAAAGGTTAGGCGCGCGTTCTATACGGGCCCCCCGATTGACACAACGACGGACTTATTGATAATCGCGCGCCAAAGGTCATCTGGATGTATTTCCTTCACTAAATATTGCACACTTTCAGTCGCAGCACAAAAGGACCTCATCGACAAGATTTCGAGAACGTAAGTAAACTTTGGTTGGAGATAGGAAGAGCGGACCGGGTTCCCTGCGGGGAGGAATTTATAGCCTACGAAAAATTTGGATAAGGATAATTGAGTCGATTGCCGTCCGTTATCGGGATGCGATGCTTTCGCTCGTCGTCCTCTTTTTTTTTCCCCGCTTTGGGATTGCATGTATTGGCATTTCGGTATGTGTGTGTGTGTGTCGGTCTATTGATGGGAAAGTTGTTTGTGTGGTCAGATAAGGGCGCGATGTCAGTTTGCATTCAGAAAGTTAGACAATGGGTTTAGAGGCCCGGAGGAGATAGACCGCAAATGGTGTAAGTTACACATAAAGCGACGTGCACTGTATCTGAGGTTGTTTGTGTGTAAAACGCGCGACGGCCACCACCAACCACCAGCAGCAGCATTGGGGGATGGTGGATTGGTACCATTCACGAGCATTATTTAAAACCAGACGCTTTCAGGCTATTTTTATTTATTTCGAGCCTCCCCGATGACAAACGCCTGCCCGTCGGAAATCTCACTGTTTATTATTTAATACCATCGCTTCGGCAGGAACGGCTGAACAGTGGAACAGCAGACGAGGTTACCTCGGAAAATCCCTCTTGATTTGGATATCGGACGCGCAGGGAATTATTTAGGCAATTTATCAATGCGGGCAGAAAATGATGGGAGTCAAACAACCGGACTGACATGTGTAAAATATGCAAGCTCACATGTTTCATCCCCTATTTTTTTACTCTCTCTCTCTCCGTCTCGCTCACTCTTTCCATCCTCGCTAAACGCCAAAAAGCAATCTCTCAACGCTTCGCAGGATCTGTTTGCTGACGTTGAACCAACAAACTATTAAATTATTATTAAACATTAAACCACGACACTGTGCCATTTGTTCCAGAACACGCTTCAAATTTCCTAACACTTGTCGATATCGCAGATTGATGCATCTACTACACGAAATGTTGAACCATCAAAAATAAACATAATTTTAATAATAACAAACACACAAACACAATTCTGCAAACGAATAAATTCACTTGTTTAGCAATATAAATATGTGTGACTGGATGTTCACCCAAACCACCTAGCAACAGAACTGACCATCAAAGTAGGTTCAAGATATTTAATCTCCAAGATGTACTAAGCAGGTACAAAAACAACGGAAGTAATGAAGTGTTGTGTTAATTTTGTTTGTATATAGTATAAAAAGTGTTATAAATGAATAATGGTTGTCTGAACCAAAAGACCCTTTGGTCAATAGCCATATGTTCCTTTGTATTTCTTCATTTATATTAAACTGGATTTATTTTTTCTAATTGTTGCTGCAATAAATGTCATTATTATTACTATGCAAATTTCTCTATCCATATATATGTCAATCCAATAAGTAAATGTAAAATATCTTGCACTATTTGAAACAGGACTATAGTGTACTTTCAATTCACATAAAAATAAACAGCACAAAAATTTGACTTGACAGTGAAGTTTTTTGTTTCTTATTAAAAATACTTATAGCCAATAGTTTGATTGTATTTGGTGATGAATAAAGATTATAATTATATTAAAACAAAATAAATTTTAATTAAGCAAAATTTTATTTAAGTTGTTCTCGTTAAAACTATTATTTGTTTATATTTATTTTTGAAAGATTTCCGATAGGAGATCATTCCGCTCATAGTTTATTTAATTTTTTTGTTTCTCATGTTGGTCATAATATATTTATTTATTGTCAGAATTTGGCAGATTACAAATAACACAAACAAATTTAAAATAATAACCTAAATAAAAATATATTCAATTAGAATCATAATTGTCCAGTAATTCATTTAGATTTTTACTATAAGGATTATTTTAAAAGCTATATTATACATATTTTGACTTGATGACCAAGTAAAAGTTCTTAGATATTTTTTGAGTATAACAAATAGTGATTTATTCCAGTGATCCAGCGAATTCAACAAGGCTAACAAATGTTCTTTTGTGATATAAAATAAAACATGAAAGTAAAGAGAAAAAGAAAGCAAGCAGGAGGTAAAGCAGTTTTATTTATTCTTGTCATTTGCAATCCTTTTGTAGATTGTCCAATTAGAGTACGTAACAAATCACAGTGGATACAGTCGTGGAAGAGATAAAGGGCAGGCAGTTGGTTTCAGCTGACCGCCGCAATGTTTCAATGTCCGGTAACCGGATCGCCCCATTGCTCCCAAGCAACAGAACACTACTAATCAGATGAACCGTAAGCGATGTTAATTCATTCCTTGTTTTAGTAGGATATATCGATTCGCGATTGGATACAGATAGACGATTCACAAAGCGGATATCCATCCCTCTGCCACTGCCCGTCACGTCACTCATCTGGTGTGCGTTTGACGCCAAAGTAGGATGGAGATCATATTCTCTCGGAATGCACTTGACATGAACATATTGTATGTAGGTAGTAATATGGAGTGGCTCCCGGCGACTTGCGGTCTGGAGTTCAAACTCGGCCTCCGCTTTGTCCGGTTTACGACTACCTCAAAGAAATATTTCCAAAGTGGAGAACGGGGAGACCTGCCACAAAGGCATACTTCCTCTGCTCCCGTTTTGCTCATTTCGCATTTCATATTTGTTTTCTTTGTGTTTTTCTTGTTTGCCCTTTTTGGTTTTTCAATGCGGACCAAACTTTTCTCGCCGCATTTCATCTCAAAGGATTGTACAACAAGAAACAAAACAATGTTCAGAACTCAATCAAACAGAAACGAAATGGACGTGCTTCTGCAGAATACATAAAATCTCCGCATAATATTTTCCAACTAAACATTCCTTCAAAATATTAAAATTATATAAGGACTATTGCAATAACTTAAGAAATTCTCTAAAAGTATATGAAGTTCACTTTAATTTCAATAATAATAATTGACTAAAAAGTTGATCATTTCACAAAAATTAAGAATATTTATTTTTATTAATGAAAATAATTGGTTTTAAAAATTACAGACAATACATTTATTTTGAGAAATATAAGAAACTTTCAGACAATTATAAGACAAGTATAAGAAAGTTCGGACAATTGTAAGACAAGAATAAAAAAGTTCAAGAAAAAAATATGTAAGATAAACTTAATTATCCATAATTTTTGCACTGAAATTTTCAATTATAAATATTACATTAATAAATAAAAGGGTTGAGTTTTTTTTGTATATGAGGTTGAAACTATTTAAAAAATGTGAACTATCTAGTTGTCACTGTGCTTTTGTAGAAGACTATAAATTGTAATCCGAAGGATAAACGTATTTTCAAAGTTAAGTTCGAACAAACTGATAGGGAGACGTAAATGGTTTGTTTTCCAGACACATAGGTATTCCGGGCAAATTTATTCTGATTTTAAATCCCCGGATGTTACTACATTGGAGAAGGATATAAAGCCTGATGCCGCATTGCATTTGGTCGGCCGTGAAGTGGAAGTGAAATGAAATCCTCGGCCAAAATTTGTGACCGAAAATCTGTTGCTCCGGTTTCTCATTAGTAGTAAAATATAATGTGGTCCGTATATTTAAACCTGAGGGCAGTAAGAGTAAGTTAATCCCGCGGCCGATCCCGAGGGATTGGTCAGTGTGGGCACAATGGCCCAACTACATTATTTAACCGGCACTAACTACTAAATCGCAACGCGCCAAGGGACTTCCCTATATAAAATAAAGTGTTTAGGGCCTCGATAGAGCCGGTCAAGATTAATGCCCACTGGAGTTTTTTTTCCCTCCTTCTTCTCTCTCATCTACTTCCTTCCATTTTCTTTTTTTATCGCTTTCTTTTCGTCCTTTCTTTTCAGCGCCTTATCTAACATTTTTCTTTCGATGTGTGTGTGTGTTTTTTTTTTGCCTTCTTTCTGCTGGGTCTCTTTATTTTATTACGCCACCGGATGTCGAATTTATGGAGCTGGACGTTGGCCCTTTACATTGTTGAGAACACAGAGATTTTTTTAGGAAACTATTGAGAAGCTTATTTAGGAAAAAAATAAAACTTTTTCAATTTTATATTAACTCTCTAAGTATAAATACAGTAGTGTCTTTGAGAGCTGATGCCCAAGATTGATTATTCAAGGGTCCTAAGATGATATTTATCCGTGGAAGATTTGTTTATTATTGTTGGAAATGAAGTCTAATTGGGAATTTTGAGTAAAATTGATTGGTTCAACAATAACTTTATTAACTAATAGTTATGTAGTTTTCTTCTAAGACTATGTTCTTCTTTGGATTCCCAATTAACATTAATGTTATTAAGACTAATTACAAAATACATATACAATTATTAAATAAACTAGGTGGGAGTTTTTATTCGATAAGTTCATTACTCTTAAGATGCTAATTTTACGTATCTTACAGGAATAGGTTCGTCGACTTGAGTCAGTCCATGTTTCAATTCATCTACTTTGCCTCTTCTATTGATAAATGTTATATGTGCATATGCGAATTGCATATCGAATTTGAATGTTCGGTACCTTTTAAATATAATAATAATGGTTGGATACAACAATGTAAATATATAAACGTATTAACTTTCTGTATAAAGTTTAAACTTACACATCTTATACAACTTATTGCCATCATAAACAGTAAAATCTTATGCTTAAATATAACAATATAAGCTTGTAACGATTTGAGTAGTTAGAGTCCCCGGTCCACATCCTAAATGAAAACGATTCGAGTTTTAGATACCAAAAAGGATTTTGTGGTTTCTTTCATGAAAAATGTTTCAGTACTGAAGGCCATTGATTCCTAATAAAAACAGTCTTCAAGGGATTAGTTGCAATTGGGCAACGGTTCCAAAATCAAGCGGCTGCAGCAATGTGGTGATTTACTAAATATACGAATGGATAGATTTTAGATGTTTAAATGCAAAAGACGTTTTGTGATTTGACAATTTAATTTGTTTGATTAATTATTGTATTAGTTTTTCTAAAACAGATTCAATTAGCTTATTGCCATCATAAGCAGAGAATTCTTATGGTTGAATACAACGATATAAATTTGTGAAGATTCGTACAAGATTGTTCATTTTATATAAATGTCACGTTTTGTGAGTGTTTTGTGATTTGCAAATATATTTTGTTTGGTTCTAGAAACACGCTTGATTTTCTGCGTAAAAAATAAATAAATAAACAAATGAATGAACCCCAACCATTATCTCCTGTACCCTTCAATTTATTCCAAACAGAAACGCAACGTTTTCCGCGCGAGCCACCGGGAAATGGACCGCGGTTTAATTGCGTTTCTCTCTCACTAAAATGTATTTATATGAAAAATAAAATCTGATAAAATGTAAATTGTGCAGTTACATTTTTTTTTGCAATAATTCACTAAAAACCCCCTTCGCTCCGCCCTTTTGGGTCTGGGGAGCCTCACGTGGATCGCAGGGTTCGGAGG
>JAFMTC010000101.1:1716332-1743203 GCA_018845635.1 Nicrophorus orbicollis | reverse complement strand
CCGAAAAATACAATTATGTAGTTTGCAAAGTGCACTCGCTCGCAAACAAAACAATTGGGCGCACATTAAAAATTAAATAAATTACCGAATCAACTCCGGACGGGATTACAATCAACTCTTTTTGACTGTTTCGTTGTCGTTCGCAGTTGTGTGTGTGTGTGTGCGTGCATATTTTTTTTATATTCTGTGTGATGCCGTTATTATTTATATTTTTCGTGCTCTAATTGAGGGATGTTTCATTTTTACATCGCGAATTTCGTGCGAGTTTATGCGGAGCATGCATCGGACTTTTATTTATATTTTTCATTTGTGCTGCAACACGAAATCTAATCAAAAAAACACAATTTGCACAATTATCTCCATTTTTGCAGCGAAAGAAATATAGCGAGTTTTATTGCATAATACAACGATAATTTACAGAGGCTCAGCACAATAAAAAAGAACAAACCAATGATCAATTATTATTTCAATTTTTAACTATTCTATATGCTTTTCAAAAGTTTTGTATAATATTATAAGGAATACTTTTAACAACAAATATAAATATTAAATAAATATACTATATTTATAGTAGGACATAAACATTGAGGTGACTTTATTTTGGTATGCAAATACGTTCTACATTGAGAAGGTTGTATTCCTCACGTTCAGGATATTGCAGTTGGAAAACAGTTACAGATTAGACATAGCCTATCTATTAAGCAGAAACAGCAACGGCTGACAGCAGGCTGATGCTAAAGAGGGCCGAAGTTTAGCAAGAAAAAAAAATGGTTGCAGTGGCACAATCTATAATGTTGTACTCTGCTCCTATATGGGAAGAAGGAATGAGCGTGAAAAGCTACAGGAGAATGCTAGAAACCGTGCAGAGAAATGGAGCAATCAGGATTTTCAGTGCCAACAGTATAATTTCCCGGGATGCTGTTCAAGTATTAGCTGGTGTGCCACCAATAGAACTCCTGGTTAGGAAAAGGTGTGAGAGGCAGAGCGGGGCGAATACGGAAGATGTCAGAGCCAGATTACTGCAAAAGTGGCAGGAAAAATGGCATACGTCGGAGAAGGGAGCCTGGACTCGACGCCTAATTCCAGAAATAGAGCCCTGGATAAAAAGGAAGCACGAGGAAATGACATACCACCTGAGCCAGGCTCTCTCTGGACATGGATGCTTCGGCAAGTACCTGCACTTCATCGCGAAGAATGAGGATGAAATGTGTTGGTACTGCGAGGATGACAGCCCAGAGCACACACTCTTTAGGTGCAATAGATGGGCACGGACGAAGCACGAGGCAGAATCCAAACTGGGTGCCTTGCTGGAACCAGAGTGATTCGTTGGCGAAATGTTGAAGAGCGAAGAGAGTTGGGCGATCATATCTAAGTATGTGTCGGAGGTGCTCTCGAGTAAAGAAGAAGATGAACGGAGACTGCAAAGAGCCAATTAAGATAGTGGCAGCACTGATGCAAAACAATGTAACTGCCAGTGAGCAAAGACGATCAGCAATGCAGCGGAGTACTAAGATACAGGACCTGGATGTTGACGAAGACGGGGAGAGGTTTCAGTGGGTAAAAATCCCACAGTACCCTATGGTACCACACGTGGTCCCTATGGAAGGTTTCCTCTCCTCTACAAAAAAAGCCTATTTATTAGATGTTGATGAAGAGATGTTATAAAAATACAATAGTAAAATTTGCGATTAAGGTAAAAAATGAAGTATAGACAATATATGAAGTTAATGTTTATTAAATCCTTTTATTTTGTTGTATTATTTATAATAATGAAATTTAATGCAAAAACTACAAAAAAAATCAATTAAATTCAATAATAATAAATAAATTAAAAGAAAATTAAAATACTATTGCTCCAAAGGCTATTGAACATAAGTCATTTTACTCTATTATTTGAATAATGTCTTATTTAAGTTTAATGACCATATTTATAGATGCTTTTAATGAAACAAGAAAAGAGTATTACTTATTACTTACGACATTAACATATAAATCAAGAAATAGGGATGAAATGTCAAAACCAATTGTAAGAATGAATATCATAAATTGTAACGAAAATTACTCAATTAACGTTCATTTTCAAAACTTGTGTTTTGTGTACATTAAGTGTATTTTTAGAACTTATGCAACACAATGCAACTGTCTTACAGAAATAAGTTACGAAGAAGAGTTTGTGAGAGTAGAAGGAGGAGGTAACAGAAAATCAACAATAAAATACTGAATAAATACGTGTAGAAATAGTACATTTCTGGAACGGAGTATGTTCTTTAAATGGGGTTCCACTATATTATTTATCTGAATTCTGCTTTTTAAGAGAAAGAAAACGTAAGACAAATCTGTGAACAAAAAGAAATGCCTCAATTTCAATTGCATATATTTGTCGGGATTGTTGCAAGGCAAGTTCCAAATCCCATTTAAGTTATAATGGAAAGGGGGGTCTTAAATCTCCGAGCCCGAAAGCCCACACATAAATTCCCGTCGGTCCGATCCTCAAGTGGTGGACATTGTCTGAGGAAGATTTACACTCGTCCGCAGATCGTACAATTATACCCGTGGGTATACCTGCCGGAAGCCCGCACCACCGAAACCCTAATGACACTCGGACTCAGCGGAAAATGCTCCTCTGATGTCCACACACACACACACACATACACACAACCAGAAAGGGATGCTCCCGTTTAATAAAGATAAAGATGAGGGTCAAATTAGGGGAAGATTTTTCTCATCCGGGATTCCGCTGCGGGTCCCTGCTGCTATGTCCAAGCAATTTATATAGCTAAAGAGAGAGAAAAAAAAACGAGAAGCAATGGTTATCTCGATTTTTGTCGCCTCTGGTGATATATCAGAATTGCTGTTTCCTTTTATTACAACCGCGTTTTCATCATAACATAAGAAAAATAAATCAATAAACAAACTAATAATGTCAAATATATGTGTTTTCTTTATAATAAATATATGTTTAATAGAATTTCATGCTTGAATCATACATAAAAGATTAATACATTGAAGTAAATTAGATAAAATAACAATGGTTTATATCAAATAACTTTAATTATTTTTACTAACTAACAATAGAAACAACCAAGAATAGTTATACGAAATTGCTTCATTAATTGTAACCCTTCCTATATGTTTATGTTTGTACTAATATCATTGAATCAATGAGTCCTTTAAGCAACGGAATGCATTTTATTTTTCTTGATTTTCATTTCATTAAGTTTTTTTGTACTAAAATTGTTGCAGTAAATATTATTATTAATAATCCTTTTTTTGTATTTTCAGTTTATTTTCAAATGACGTTGTCACATGACAGGTTGTGATAATTTTGGACAATAGATACAACACCATTACCTGTATGAGATATTACGTCACCTTAGTTACGATACAATTGAAATGATCCAGTGTGATGGCTACACGTGTCCCCGCCATAACGATAGAAATGGAACTATTTATACGACACTTAATATGTCAATCATGATTGTTACAATTTGACACTCTGCGAAGGTGCATTGTGCCATTGTCATACAATCTTGCGGCGACGGAGGCGGCGAGGAGTCGCATTATACAACCACCGACGTCGGGGGCGTTATGTAAATGTCACTCGACTTAACACTATTAGAGATAAGAATTCCCCGAATACGGCCCGACATTATTAAGATGATAGAGTCGCTTTATGCGAGACGTGCATTATATTAACACAATCGATCCCCATTCATCCAAATCTGCGAAAGTCTACCGTGACATTCCTCGGCCAAACACCCTCTCGATCTTCAGAAGCAAAGAAGGAGAAGAAACTGGAATAGAATAGAGAATAGAAAGAGTGAGAGGGAGACGAAAATGTTAAGGCGAAACATGAAAACAGGACCTCACCACCTCCTCTCCCTCTCAAGGATACACATTAAGGTAATATTTTTCTTCGTTCGTTTGCAGTCCGGAAATGAGCGCGTCCTCAATTATTGAGCGCCATCTCCCGTCGCGGAATTGTTAATAAGATTTATTTCCTGTTTGTATTTGCGCCCTCCCGCCCTCTTAAAAATGCAACATTCACGAAGATAGAAAAAAATATGTATACATAAATATTTATATAAGTATATAAAGAAACGACATTTATTTTCTCTCCATCCAGCAGCATCCCGGACGAACCACGGAAATGACTTCGGGATTAAGGATTACGTTTCCATTATTTTCTTTTCATTTTTTTATTCCACGCTTAAGAAAATATATACAGATTTGTTAACGAATAAGGCAGTCTTTTATAAGTTTACAGTTTATATAATTTTCAGTCTCATTACTATTCCAAGTAGTAGTAAGAATAAATAGTTTAAATACAATTTCATCAACTGTTTAATAAATACTTATTTAACCTAAATTCATTTAGTAAATAATTACAGTAATCTTACTTTTACAAGAACGCAAAATTTTTATAGTCTTTATGTTATGATAGTTATATATTATTTGAAGCATCAATTTTGTGTAAATCTTTGACTAGAAAAATAATAATTATGAATAGATATTACTGAAAACTGCAGTCAATAGTCAGTTTTGTAAATTTGTTTAATTATTGTTGTTGTATAACCATATTTTGTTTTTATATGTGAATATAAAAATATGCAACAACTTGTCTACAACAAAATATTTTCATTAACTTCTGTTGATAGATTTTTTTGTTATATAAAAATCATCAACACCAAAGTTTACATTTTCATTTTAATTATGTGCTTCAAAGAGTTAAAATATAAAAACTAAGCACAAAAAGTACAGAATCTTGAATTTCTTAAAGTTACATAAACTTATTTATTTAAATAATTATTATAAATAAGTAGATACTTGATTCAATTATTTAGTTATATATATTTATTAGTCACAATGAGCTAAGGGTTGGTCTCTGCACTTCTGCGAAAATTTTACCAGGCGCATCCACCAACTTTTATACTGTAAAAATTATAATATTTTGTTAACTATTCTAATAACAAACATTGCTTTATTGAAAATTTCGTTTTCAAAAGTAAAAATACTGTTTCCAAAAGGAAAATACTGTCTCCTTTTTGAAGAAAATGAAAAGTTTCTTTAAACAAACCAAATATATTAGATAAATAATGTAATGCCTCATTGTGAAATAAAGGTGAGAAGTTGATTGTTTCTACTATTTGTCTTAAAAATAGGATTCCTTCCTTAATCAGGATCAGATTCATTAAAAATATTGATAGAAAATTAAGGTAATACCAATGATACAAAACATTTGTTCAGATGAAGAATTTGAAATATATAATTTAAAGTCCCTTACATTACCAAAATGATAAAAGTCATTACATTGAAATGGAAATGTGTCTTCGGGATACAGGAAGCAAAAAGGGGATACCCAAAATTGTATTGTTGTTTGCTTAAATGCAATTTGTTTAATAGTGATGCCATTAGTTTCGTTCCATTAGAGTAGATTGCGGTGTGTGTGCGAGTGTATATGAAAGGAAGGTGGGTTTTTCAGTGCCGATACGTTTGTCGGTAGGGCTTCCCTTCGTAGCCCTCCATTTTCCTCATGTTTGCGTGTAATGTGGTGTTATTTATAATATGCGGCCACGGATGGGAGAACAGACAGCTGCAGCTATTAGCTGCTATCTCGGCAGTGGCTGGGAGTACGAGCGTGAGAAAGAGAGAGACGGTATTATTGAGAGTTGTGTAGGGGATGAGAGAGATGGAGGGAGGTACACGGGGTCTTCGTCGACCTCATCAAGGCCTAAATGTCTTCATTCCTACTAATATACGCCGCCACTACCACCACCACCACCACCACAGGCGCCGATAAATGGAGGCGGCAGCAACGATGCTGCTGCAGGTTCTTCTTTTCGTGCGGATGGGAGTGTGTGGGTGGGTGGTCTGCGGCGACACAAATTATTTATTCCACGCGCGGGATTTAAAATGCCATCAATAGAACGCGTTTCTAATACTCTCGGTACGTTAGGGGGTTAGCATATGTGTGAGATACGTTAGTGGAGTTACGAGGCAAAAATGTATTCCATTTCCGAGTTTAATCCGCACATAGACAATTTAAATCTCAGGCACGTAGTTGAATCGGACGGCAGATGCGATCTGATATTACACATCTCCGCGGTTTACATCCCCATAACAGTCGCGTCGCAGCCCCGCACCCCAGCAAGCCACCCTCACCCGCACAACAACCTCAGCCTTTTTATACATTTATATAAATGTGCGGCAGCTACTAAATGCCAATCTTCTATATCGACATATCCGAAGACGTATGCATTATTTAACATGCCACCGCTGTGACATGAACCTCAGGCTCCGACGTTCCTCATTCCACCTTCGCCGCCCCCACTGAGCGATCGTACATATACATACATATACTGACACTTGCGCTAGGCTCGAAGCCGCCTCCCGTTTGGGGGGCTGTAAAATGCTTACGACATGAACGCTTTACGTGTTCCTACCAAGTTATAGCACCTTCTACACCAATTTAAGATGTAACAACAATAATTGCTTTGGTTCACTAATGCAACCGGGAATTGCGCAATTATATACTTTTCGACTTCGTGTCGCATGCCATACATCTTCGCTAACACAAATTGTTCATTTAACAGGAACACTATAAACCATTCAGTAAACCAATACAATTCTATTTACACTGCTCACATCTTCAATAAAATATTAAATTACAATCAACAAATAAACAATTTTATGAAAGTTTTTAATAGTTAAATAAAAGGCATCATACAACAGTTTAAAAGTGGTGCGTTATTGAGCATTCAATAACGCTTTGCAACCGAAAATGTATGTTTATTTTATTATTATTGTATTAATACATTTCGTTTTTTATATATTCATGCATCTGTTGTAATAAATATAATTACTATTGATTTATAAATATTCACATTGTGAAATAAATAGTTTTTGATAAAACTGAAATGCAAATATACGTTAATTTCCGTAAATCCGAATATCAATAAATGATATATTGATTTAATCATATTTCATGAATAGGCTACGTACAAATAGCACATTACAGCAATGAGAGTCCTTTTTTTATAAATCTATTTTCCTTCTTTCTTATTGTATTACGTTTTTTTTGTAATTATTGTTGCAATAAATATTATCATGATTATTATTGCATGTATAAAAATGAATATAAAACTAAGCAATCATTAAAAGTCGTCAAACCAATAATTGTATTCTTCAATAAACTCAATAAACTTGAATTTCAAATTGTTTGCAACTTTTTTTTATTTATTTACATGTGTTTATTGGACCAAAGGGCTATTGGCCAAGGTTTTTATATGTTCATTTTTTAATATCCTTTTACACTTTTACATTTGAAAGTACTATTTCACTAATTTTTTTTTTCAAGAATTTTTCTTTTATTATAACTTTTTGGAGTGCAAATGTCAATACAAAAACATTTGTTTTTATGCAATTTTTGAGAAGTTTCAATTAAATTGTTGAGAAGTTGTTATTTATTAAAATATGTAAACATCTTTATTGGTCCAAGTTGGGACTATTTAAAGAGTTCTTTCTCTCCAAGAGAAGTTGATATTATTTAAGAAATTCAAATTCAAACATTTGTAAAAAAAAATACATGAATTAAATCAATTTTCTTCTCCTTGAGCTATAATACAGTGGTACCTCGACATACGAGTTTAATTCGTTCCGTAACCTTGCTCGTATGTTAAATTGCTCGTATCTCAAAGCAAGGCAAACAAGCACAAAGACTGAGGTGCGTGTAGTGTGCGATTCCTCGTTTCTAAAATCTTGCTCTCATCTCAAAGCCAAATATCGCTCGTATCTCAAAACACTCGTATATTAGGGCACTCGTATATCGAGGTACCACTGTATAACAAAAAAAACTACTCTTGTGCA
Organism: Nicrophorus orbicollis; assembly: GCA_018845635.1. Lineage (NCBI taxonomy): Eukaryota > Metazoa > Arthropoda > Insecta > Coleoptera > Silphidae > Nicrophorus > Nicrophorus orbicollis. The sequence goes on along the minus strand of JAFMTC010000101.1, from coordinate 1,735,337 downwards.
GAAGTAGTTACATATAAATGTTTAAAACAATATAATAATATAGTTGAACAATGTTTTTTTTGTAATTATTGTGGTAATGTTAACAAAAAATAAATAATTATTAGTTACAGATTTTTTCCTTTGATTTTTAATTTGAAAACATCCTGTTTCTATATGAATGACCAAAAATGTAAAGGTATTGCGTGTAATACTTCCTCCGATTACAAGCAAACAAAAAGTAAATGAAAAGGAAGTTACTGCAGCAAGAAGAAAAACAGGCTTCTTTTCAAAGAAGTTAATTACCATGGAGGAGATGCGACGATGCGTAACAACCTTCTTGGTTCGATTTTGATTATTTCGTCGTTGGCCTCTCTTGTTTTGTTTTTTCGTTGTTGCTGCTGCTTCAAACAACGATACCCACTTTTCGTTCATTATAAATAAAGCGCGATAATGGAAAACGGAACTGCGGAAAGTTAAAGGAGGTGAGCCGGGTGAAAACCAACTGCTGGGAATGCCAAGATTGAGTAACACGCAGGAAGACGCAAAACAGTTGAGGCAATATGGGAAAAGGCACAGTTGTGTGTGCAAGTCTGGATGTCGCAAGTCGGGGCGAGGGCCTCTTACTCCTTCCTGAGTTAGTTTAAAATTCGTTTGCATAAATTAACCATTTCGCATAATTAAGGGAGTCCGTGCAGTGCAGTATCACAGATACTGAACTCCCATCATAGTTAATTACTTTTACAAATCCCACCCTACCGAAAACTTTTCGACGGCGCGCCGCTCCCACTTCTGACATTATCGTTATTATTTTAGCTTCATTTTTATTGCGACAAGTTGTTTTGCATATTTACACGGCCCTTTACACACACTTCTTTTCCCTCGCCTTCACTTAATTTTATTCTTTTTCTGGCCTTCGCGTTCTTTTCTTCCTTCCACCCTTCCTCTCTTTCTTTTTTTTTTCATTTCACCCTCGATTTCGGCCCAGACTTCGGCAACTTCGTTCTTAATTCCGTCCGGACCTATTCAACCAATGACCGTTTTATTATTAAGACAACGAACGAGCCCCTAAAACTTCGCTTCCTAAACTTTTCTAATGAACAATTTATATTTTTATTGGTCTCGTTCAGCCTCATTGGCGTTGCCTCTTACTCTCTCTCTCTCTCTTTTATTCATTTTTATGTTTCTTTATTCCACTCTAATTAAACCTTATGACTTATTACGTATGAATTTTCATTAAATCCTGACAGGACAATTGGAAAGGGTTCGAGACTCCGGTGGAGGGGTGTGTGGATCGGGATTGCTGTAAGCCCGTCTGATATAAATTGCGTTCGCTCCTGTGTTTGGTCTTTGTAAATTTTAATCAGTTGTCCACCTAGTGAATTATTGCTTCTTGGAAGGGTCAAGAAGCAAATATGCTCAATGCCAGGGGCAACCGAGCAAACATATGCTGCATTTAATTAAAATCGCATGCCCTTAACTACCCTAACGGCAATTAATCATAGAGGAAAAAAGGAAGGAAAAAACGGAACAACAGTGTTTATTTCAATATGCATCGTTATTGCGAAACTTTGATGTATTTAATCATGGTAATTTACACTGATTTTATTACTGTTTGTTTTAACGTTATCCAATATTATTATATCCTGCATGAATAAACAATTGCACAATTATAATCGAATCGATTATTACTAATAGTAATAAATGTGTTTACATTATACACATATATTGTTATATCTAAATAAATGAAATGTTAGGTGGACCGGAAAGTAATGTCGTTTTTTTTTACAATTATTTTATACCACTAAATGTTTAACAATTTGTAATCAATAATGTAATCATCATCAAATTTTCATGGTTTTAGAGCAACGTATTTTTTTGATATCATCGAAATTTTCAAAATTTTTATCACATAGACAGTGTTGTATATATAGAAATGTGATGATTACAAGGACTCATTTTGAATCTCCAGTAAAAGTGGGTCCAAAAAAACTGTTGCGTAACTTGTGAAAGTCAAAAAGCACTTTTGATATTTGGTTTACCATTTCACCAAAAATTGCAAAAATTAAATAAAATGTAATTATATACAAGTAAACAAGTTACTTTAACATTATAATATCTTTAACTCTTCCGTTTATTATAATAATTGTTGTAAGATTTGATACTTATATACATTGTATCATGTATAATTAAGACGAGTTGTTATTGGAATCGATAGAATCAAGTATTTGAATATACAGAGAAATCATTTGTTCGTCTCTGAATTGAAGTTCGCTAAGTGTTGTCGAAGGAGAGCGAAAAGATTGTAAGGAGGAAGAGAGAAAAATGAAGAAACGAAAGAAATAATGGTGTATATCCATGCATGCACACAATGAATTGCCATTTCTTGGGTGTATTATTCAATAGTTTATAAGATTTCCCAAACAATGGAAGCGCAAATGGCAGTTCCAATTTAATAAGGACAATAATGGAAACCTCAGCCTGCAAACAACTTGCCAACTTCTAAATTGTAACATTTAGTCAAACAAAGCCCCGCAGCCAGCGCAACAAACCCACCTCGCCCTCCAGAACCCGACCCGCCGCCACAATACAACAACCCCCGGTCGTCGCTGCCGCCCCCGCCTCTTCCTCCACCTCCTCCTCATCATCATCATCGACTTCTGATATCGCGACCCTAATAAACCCGCTCGAATTGCAACTCGCGTCTGCCTCCATCCCTTTCCGTCACCGCCGCCGCCACCTCCTCCTCAACCCTCTCCTTACATTCGCAAACCGTTGCAAACAAGAAACAGAGAAACTTCCGAACCGAATTCAATTGATCGAAGAAATTTTCAGCTTTAATTGTCAAATCGCTCGCGAATGATTTTCATAATAGTCCATTGAATGGTTTGTGTAATTGAGTTTAATAAATCTTTTCAATTGTGTTTCCGAATTTCCGATTATAAACTTTAATCGCGTCTCATTTATATGATTTCAAAATTAGACATTTAGTACTTGAGGAAATAATTATAATGACAAAATCTTTTCAAAGATCCTACAGCTTTCATTAATAGTAATTTTATGTGTATTATTCATGTTAATTAATCTAATAAATATTTTAATTCATATATAAAAAAATTAAACTAATATGCAGTTTCAACCCCAATTATACAAAGGATAACAATAATAACAATTAACTTTATTGATTAATTACTATTGTATACGTGTTAAGTCCAAATATATTTCAAAAAATACATGTAATACTGAAATTCTAGAGCAATAATTTCTGGTTTTCTAATTACAAATCATGTGCTTTTTGTTCCTCGAGATTAAGTGTTGATGGTTTCCTCTCCTTTCAGTTTCTCTTCCTTGGAGGGAAGAAATGAGTTTCAGTTTTGGAATCGCAATGATTTGCGATTGTATCATTGCGTGAGGGCATTAATTTTCGCGTCGGATTTTCTCTCTCTCTCTCTCTCTCCATTATATCGACGTGACTAATGAGCGCAGGGCACGAAGAGGATATCTCTCGCATGTATCCACGGTCTGGGAAATTAAAAGCGCAATCAAAATTGCGCCCTGTCTCGTAAAATAATTATATTTCCGCGGAAGATAAACGGCGGAAGAGGGTGGCGCGCGCGCGGACAGACATACCGCGTTTTTCGGGCTCCGTCGACGGATAACGGCGAAAGAACAATAAAAAAAGAAGAGGAAGAACGAAGAGATGCGAGGGGTGGTCATAATAATTCTTAATCTGTCAGTTTAAATTTATTCGCGCTGTTTTATCTGAGTTAATTCCTCGAAGGATAATAAAGTAAAGGATTGTAAAAGGAAAAAATTAATTGGTAAAGTTTGGGACGAGACCGTTCGGGAACATCTAGCAAGAGAACAACTCTATCTTTTCCCATTGCACGGCTCTCTCTATCTCGCTCTCTGTCTCTCTGAATAACTTTAGTACAATTTGCTCGTTGTTCCGGTACAGGGACATTATCTTTATGAACTTTTACTGCTCTCTAGATGCTGCCGCCTCCGCCGCCTCCTTCGGTCTATTGGGGCGACGCGCCCCCAGAAGAGGGGATTATCTGGAACGCACCGCGAAAATTATTAAAATCGACGTGAACGCTTTTTATATATATATCAGGCAAAACAAGAGCAATTTATCTTCCTCTTCTGCGCCACTCGGAGAAAACTTGGGCATTATCTCCCGACAGACTTATCTCGCGATTTACCACGCAAATGGCGTATCATTTGTTAAGTCCGCGGCCCTGGGAAAACAGTCAGGTGTTCTTGTTGGTGGTGGTGGGGGTGAACGGAAGAGGAAAGGGGGTTGCAGCAGGGGGCGACTGCGAGGATTTATATTGCCAAACTGATCGTTATTGACGCACGCTACTGCCAATACAACTTCCCCGAGACCGAAGTAATTGAGATGTCGATTGCATCCAGCTGGAAGGAATTCCAATAAAAATATTCAGATGGACACAATATACGTGTAGTACGAAGTGGAGTGCAGGATAATAATCTCCCATGGCGACAGATCCACGCGACAAAGGACAAGGAATGCCGGAGGCTCGCACATACTTTCGTAACAATCAAATTCTTATTTGTGAGATGTCCGAGTATTTGCATATAATATTTCATATGTAATTCAATGACCCCCCTTGGACTTGACATTGCAATCAAAGTGAAATTGATATGTCTTTGAAGAATTCTTTTCTCAGTACTGTTCAATACACTTTTACTGACATTCAACACTTATTTATATACATCGAATCCATCCGTTTCAACTTTAACATAAAGATTATTACAAAAAATCAATAATATAACAAAAAAAATTGGGCCGAAAGTCTAAAGATGTTTATAATAAAAAAAAGAGCCAAAGAGTAAATGACCGACGTCTTTCCATTATTATTCAGATAGTTTTTTCAAATAAGTTCTCACTGATTTTTACATAATGGACAACCAAGAAGAAATACTCTTCCTGGAATGTGCGGCATAAACCTAATATCTTACTTAATTCGTGGTAAACATAATTGTCATAAAAATTATTAAATCATTATGTAAAAAGTACATCTTTTCACTAATATAAACATATTCTGAACACAATTATTAAGTGATTCAATATTTATTTCATAGTACACATTGTTATTAATTTGAACTTATTAAGTGGGTGACAAATATTTTGAAGTATTTATCACACACAAAATATAACATATCATACAACAATATTAAATCAGAATAAACATTACTGCGTATTTATACTGAGTATAAATATCACTAGTGTGAATATCCAGGGTGTGAAATCACCTGTTTTCGATCCACTTTGATCTGTGGTTACTCATAGAGTCTAACAACAAGAATTGGAGTCAAAAAACTTTGTCGGACGAGAATTAAACAAAAGTTTTGACCAATTTTCGTTACTATGAACATTCGTCTTAATTAAAATAAATCAAAAAATTAAAATAATAAGCTGTTAGCTTAGTCATCATTAAATACGAATATCGTTAGTCCTTTAGTCAAATTATTATTAATTTAATTACTTTTTATTAAATATAGAGTATTACTTATTACTTATACAAACAGATAAAATAAAAAATAATGTGTTACAAAGGACTATAGACTAGTTGATATTGGTAAGTATTTAATTGTAAATTTATATATTCTCTTTATTTTTATTTATTTCCTGGCCAATAAATTGTATTTAATATCTTTGGAAATTATATAAATATTAAGTATAACATTTAAAGTTTAAATTTCTACATTTTGATTTAAATCAATTATGACAACTGAAATTAAACAAGTAATATCAACACTGTTAACTATGTTTCTTTGAAATTAAGTAAATTAGAAATTAGCTTATAGAAGATTGCAAAGTGAATTATTAGATAATATAATTTGTTTCTATTACTGGCTGATTTTGTAACAGTGGTTCTGTTTTTGTTAATTATGAATACATTTATATCAGTAAGTATTAAATTAATAAGGAAATAATCTTAGGTAGGTGTATTATGTGTATATACATAGAAAGATAGAATTTGCAGATAGGGGAGTTCGAGTCCAGTTTAGTTTACAAAGGGATTCCATGGTACGGAATTATGCGGCCCTCGGGTTAGGTGAGCCTTTGTTTCCTCCGTCGCTCTTTGGGGTTAGTCTAAGGTTATACCGTATAATCTTAAGGCAATATTGTCTCTAAGTATTATTGTAAGCGGTAGCGGAGGTGTGTGTGTATACGTCTTCGCTTTGTTTATTTTAACCGGAACTAGATAACCAAGACCCGAGTGTACCGCNNNACCGAACTACCATCGCATACCCCCCCCCCCGCACTCCTTCATAATCTTGTATTCCAATTAAGTTACACGTCCCACTAATATTGAACTAATTTATTTATCCTACTTTTCCGATTCGCAAAACTTTAGAGAACTTAATCCCATCCCAGTTCGGCCGCTCTAATTCCCAAGAAGCGAGCTTCCCTATCCAATAACCCGAACACGTCTTCGGTTTTATATTAATTGGCCACTTTTAAATGATTCAACGTGGAAACTGTTGGTCTCGGTTGAGGAACCCTTTCGGGTCCTATCAATAGTTAAGGCGTCGCTGATTAGCGTCGGGACGCCGAGCTCGAGTGGATATGCTTGTACCGACTAATTCAACAACGTCCCGTGCAAAACCATACCAGGCTCTATATAAAAAAAAAGGACAATTCGACACGCACGCTCTCCAACAGCGCCATCCTAATTAATGACGAGACCATCATCAATAATTCTCTTCATATTTCTTAATTTAAGATATTTTAGTATTCGTAGATGTATTCAAATTCACATATTCATTAGATAATCTATTAAAGTAATAGCAAAAGACCAATCAATACATTAAATATTACTTATTAATATTACTATATATACCTTACAACTTACTTAATTTTGGAGGTAAATACCTCGTAATAAACATGGATTGTGAATCAATGAAACGTGAAATTAACAATAAATAACAGATCAATAAGAGAATACTAAATAACATGCATAAATGTCATAATAATCTGCGATATTTCCAATAAATACTGAAGACCTTTCTGATATTATAAGATGATTTGAGAATTTAAAGTTATCATAATATATTATTGCATAAACTAAAAATAGTTAATAATCATCATACAATTTCTATAAATAATGGATAAATTATATTTTGATAATAGGATAAACATTATTATTAATGAAATTCAGTAAATTCGCGCGAAAATCTCACAATAATTGAACCTCAGGAAAAAGAGATATCAAATAGAAAGGCATTACAGAATCAAACGAACACCAATAAATCACTGCTATCTGAGGACAGAAACATATATGAAAAGCAATGAAATATAACTGTATTCTTATTCGATACTAATATACAGTTTTCTTTTTCCGTAATTATGTATGTAATTTAATGGTTATTACAGTAAATGGTATTATTATTTTGGAATGACCTGATTTATAGTAAATATGTTTACCGTAATAATGGAAATATTAGCGTTATATATTATTTACTTAAGCTATTGAATTATTAATTGGATTAGCGTGAGCGTGTATTGTAATACGCTGCGAAGAAGCGGTGAATAATGTAAAGTTTAAATTAGTATCTTAACTGTGAAATTCCCAATTTGTTTTCGAAATGTATACGGAAAGTTTTGCATTATTGTAATTCCGCCGTAAGAACCTCGGGGCTTTTCCAGGTAGCTTTTATGAGTTGTAATTACGTGAAAGATTAATACAATTGAGAAGTTTGCACACATGCACGGCGTCGTAACTACCTACGTATACAGGTAATTGCGTTAATTTCTCGGCGGTAGACGCTGACGTCGCACTGTTGTGACAGTTTAGTTAAGAATTCTGTCGGCAGATGATGGTAACTTTTTTGGTAGGGATGAAATAAGGGATGGATTTAGGGGAGTGGGATTCGCGCCGCCGGACATCCATCAGCGTCAGATGATATCTCCCTTGTTTTTATTTTATTATTCGGCAGGAGCAGGAAGACAACGGACACGACATTCACTCGCCGCATCCGACTTTATTGAATCAAATATGAACACGATTTATTCCCAAACCGAGACAGCATACAGATAAATGGAAAAGAAACAGGCCGAAAGCGACATATTCCTGGCTCCCTCCCTTAGATAACAGACCACATGGATTTATATACATCAATATTATTCCTTGGTTATTCCTGGACAGTATTCAATAGTATTGTAATAATCAGGTAATATATAACGTTACAATGATATGTAAATATTGATTAATAAATTATATCATCTTTATTATATTAATAAAAAACTTATTATTGAAACATCTTTGTACCAAAATTTAGCCCTGAATTTGTATTTTATAATTACTACTAGTGCATTTAGGATTTCGTGTTTAATCTTTTTGTAACTATTACAATAAATGTAATTATTATATAATATTTTTGTGGTAAATAGAGAGGTTCAATGATCGATAATTTATAAAACATTCGGTTACCAGAAAATATTGTTTTCTTATATACAACTACATCTTGCTTCGTTTTCAACATTTCATATTAATATTATCAAGTGGTTGTTATATACAAAGTCATTTTTATATGTAAATATGTTAATGCAACATATATAAATAAAGATAATTTATGTGTAGCACGTTTCTCAACAAGCTTGTTGTGTTAATGCAGTTGTAGTTAGAGGTTGAATCTGAATGTGGGCAATTCCCGACAGGAATGTGAACAATGTATATCAAACTAATTCCTGTGATTCCTGCGGGATTTCGGGACAATTTCCCCTTGGCGTATACACACACCGATGAGCGGCGGAAAAAGAGAAGACTTCATCTAAATATTCAGGAACATGCTGAACTCGCCGCCTTTTCGCACGATTTAACACAGCGACGTCGCAAATGGAATAAGAATATGTGCCTACGATTTTCACCACCCGCGATTTGATTCAATAAACGATTCATTGAAAAAAGAAGGAAGACCCACTAAATAACAATGCAAAGACGTAAAAAAAAGGAGTACGTGGCCTCTAATTTCAGGAAATTTGTACAGTAGCGGTGGATTAAAGCGTGAAAATCTAAGATGAAAAAACAGGATACAGTTGAATCAATGCGTTAAGGTCAAGTAGTTCTAGTGAACCTGTTTGCACGTATATAAACAAGCAGCAAATGAGGAGCAAGTCAGTTCAATTCGAAACATACTAAAAACATGTTACCTCAGCTTTCGGTTTACGTTCTTCTCGCTTTAACAATTTCGGTTCAAAGTCTCGTGATTCGCTCTGGTATAGCGAAGCTGAATGACCATAATTTGCGCAAATCGGGTAATAACTTTGGCGCTACCACCCAATTGGGATTGGCGAACTACGAATCCGAGCATGGATTCCGCTCAGGGAACGAAGATAATTTCAATAAGGGCCAGGAGGGTGGTGAATTTGTGCAAAAAGAAGCGGATAACAAGGAGCATTTAGATGAGGGAAAATTCGAGGAAGGTGGTTACAAAAACACGGATGGTGGAGTTGTTTCCGATTACGGCAAGAAGGCGGAACATAAGAAAGGACACCACAAATCTGGATTCCATAATACATATCACAAAGATGAGAGTGGTAGCAACAGCAGCTACTGGGATGATTCCAATGACGAAGGAGATGGTTACACTAGAGACACAACTAAGAAGACTTTCGGAGAAAATGCCAATAAGAATACTAACGGATATTACTCGGATGGTGCTGCCCATAATAAAGCTAATGTAAATAATGGACATTTTTCCACCGGCAATAATCACGAAAATGGACAAGGGAATAAAAGGAACTACAACAATGAAAGGATTTACGATGAGAGGAAACACGACGGCGTCAATAAATTGGGACATGGTTACGATAGTTCATTAAACGTAAACGAGGAATCATATAAACATTATAAACCCGAATATTTCAACAATCAACATCATGCGGGTAGAATTACAATCTACGAAGACCCTAGATACGTAGAAAGGTATAACGACTATAATGATTATGCCAGGGGTCAAGTAAATTACCATTATCCTGATGAAAGATATTATAAGCGCCCAAATTACGATTACTACTATTGATGACCACTCACCAATGACTAAATAACTCTGATTTTGTATTATTTATTAACTATTATTTATTTGTAACTTTTAAATTTAAACATGATTCGAGAAATTAAAGTTGCATAACTCAATGCAGCACCACCTATAACGTAGAAGATGAATTTATGTACTATTCTAGCTTATATGAATCCTGTATTGTAAAGTTTCCTGTTCTAAGTAATTTTACCAGCAATAAAAACTAACAAATTATCGCTAACATTCAATTATTTTAAAACACCCAAGAAAATTAAAAATATTTAATTGATAAAATCATTAATACTTTTGTAATATAAGGTAGAAAGGTATTACAATAATATCAATTTTATTATATAATTTGAAAAAACACCTAATTGAAAAAGGTTTTCCTGCTACCGATGGTTCATTTTCATTTTTTGCCAGGTGCTAAATTTTTGGTAGGCAGCGTTCAGTAGCTGGTTCAGATGTTTTGTTAAATTATGAGATAGTGGTGATAATTCTCTGATAAGTTTATCCTAAAATAATATATGTTTAAATCATAATATACAAAAGTAAACAACGCATATACCTCAAATGGTTTTATTTTGGCGGAATGGTATCTATGCAGAGCTTCATGCATTTTAACCAATTTTTGTTCGCTTGCTGATGATGTCGCAGGGAAACACTTCCAGAAGTGACTTAGCAACTCACATAGCCCTAAATATAAATTACGTACTTCCTTTTCAATTTCAGGCGGGACAAGTTCTAAAAACAAAATCATTTTACCAACGATTATTCATATCACAGACTTGTGAATATTCCGTATAATATAATTACGTAATTAATATAATGGGATTTGATTTCAGTTATACAGATATAATGACATTTTCACATGGTTTTTCTTTTGAGAAACTTACGAGCCAACGATTGTTCCTGAAAGCCTCTCATTAGAGCACCTCCTGGAGATAATTCGCCCAAAGCACCAACGGCTGCCGCAGGACTAACAAGAGCACTTGTTGGTAAACGGCTTCGCCACTGTTTAAGTTCCTGATGCATATTCCTAGAAGCAGCAGCCACGTCGTTTGGTGATAATTGTTCAATGGCAGAACCCGGCATCGGGCCATGCAAGTATCTTTCAACCTAAAAATAAGCATATGTTTGAACCATGTCAAATGTAGCAGTGTTTGAATGAACCTTAGACAAATTTAATTGAGCTATCGAATTTTGTTTACTATCAATACTCGTATCTAAATCATCGTAACTGATTTTCTCATGAATACGTTGCTTTTTAATTTTATGTAAATTATTGCATTCTTCCAGTGTGCGGGTTGCAGGCACAGCGCCATTAGGATGAGGAACCTGTTGCTTCGGCTCTATACCGTTTTGTGGTACATTATCTGGAGGTTTGCTCTTTGTTGCTTTCAAAACCTTCAAAATGAAGTAAAACATAAAATAAACGAATATCCTTTATTTGGTTGAAAATGCACACTCTCACCATAATAGAGTGTTGATTGAACCTTTTGATCATAGCCTGGCTAACAGTGCCATTACCAACGTTGGCTTTCTCTACTTGTGTCCCATAGCCTGCATCAATAAATTTGTCGTCAAATTCAGTTATATCAACTAGTGGATCATCGACGCCTTTTTGAATGTCCTTCTTCATTTCTTGATCATCGATTTTACCACATTCGGTGAACACATCTTTACTTTCAGCATACTTCCTATCTCTAAATGCAGACAATTTCCAATTAAAATTAAAGTAAATTTTAATTGATGAATTTATTTACCTATGGAAATAATGCGATTGGAAAAACTTCGTCCAAAACTGAGATTCAGTCAATTTGGCAGGAACATGTTCAACATATTTCTTTTTAACAGCAGGATATGTCTTAAATATGCATTCAATAATGTCTGCTGTTATATTATACTTAAGACCATTACAACCATCAGTCTGTGGTTTAATGTCAGCAAGAAAAGCACCCGAAACACCAATTTCCTGAGACTGTGCATTCTTCTTCTGTGTATATTGACTTGCATGCTGGGCCCAAAACTCTTCAGAAGAAACAACTTCTGTCATTACTAAATCTTTATAAAGTTGCAATAGAGATGGATTTGAAGATAACAGTTTATTTTTCTCCTCGAGTTCTCTATCAACTTTCCTTTTAAACTTTGGCAATAGATTCTGTAGCAGTTCCTTCACCCGATCTCTGTCTTGAGCCTGTGCTGGAGCACCATTTCGATTAGTGAAATGGAAGGTAGAAGAAACTCCATTATGTAAAACTACTTGTAATTGGACCTTTGATTTACCCTCAGGGGAAATTTTTTGTGCTGAAATGTTTGTAAGGTAACATGTGAGGTTAGGTCTGCTATATTAACAAGAACTTACTCTTTATATCAGCATATAGATGGGAAACTGCTACAGTATCTCTATTCTCAACCATCCATGCCAATCTTGAGTCCATGAGGAAAAGGGTTCCATCCCCCTTTTTGTATTTTACTTGAGGAACTTGTAGCAAGACGTCTTCACTGGAGGTAGTCATCTTCAAGGGCTTAGTTTCTAGTGATTTCTACTTAATTGGGAAAACTTTAACAAAAAAAAACTAAACATCACATAAAATTACAAAATTCAGAACGGTTTTGCAACAGTTAACCGCACGTACTTATAAATTATTTGACACAAACTGAAACTGAACGAACTGAACTGAAAAGCAGACCAAGAAAAATTGACATACATCTTTTGAAACTAAATTCATGTCTATTTCCAATTATTTTTATGAATATCCTTATTTGTTAAGACTTTTACAATATTTTAACTCAATTTAATTTATTTTTAATGAAAACTTCTTCACAAGTTAATATTTTATATTGTTTACGAAAAACATTTATCTTATCATACAATTACAATAATAATATTTATTGCAACATCAACCACAAGAAATACAAAGTGAATATAATTGAAAATAAAATATAATTATTGCTATTGCTATTGCTATTCATTAACTTGTTAAATAAAAAGGTCGGTTTTTAAACTCGAAAGTTTTCGTATAATATCGTCACATAAACACTTAAAATTTATAATAGACATAAGCAACATTTATTTGTAAATAGTTCTTATTTCAATTCCTTTGAATCCAAACAGTAACCTTATCAGTTATAAATGATGACTAGTAAATTATAATATAAATAGAAATAAGAACGTAGAAAAGATAAACCCATTACCATAGGTCTCTCCGCTCTATATAAACTATTAGAATCAAACTGGTCTAAAGTCTTAAAAATTTGAAAAAAAATAAATTTATGGATAAAAATATGAATCTGATTTTAGATACCTTCCATAGATCGTAGAAACGGAAAGTTATTATTATTTTAGTAAATAAAGCCTACAAAATAATACTACAAAACATTAGTTATATTTCTTATATTTCAGAATTCAAGTACAAAAATTGCTTGTTAATATTATCCTTTGTGCCTAACGGATAAGACGATCATTTATAACTGATCCAAACGTTTAAACTCCACAGGCATATTAAAGTTATAACTTTTAAATATATTTAGTATATTAATAACAAATGCGTTGAACAATCACATAACAAAATTTACTTTCAACATATGTTTCGATTCGTTAACACCAAGAAAATATATTGTTAATTTTTGAAGATATTGTATATAGAACAGAATCATAGATATAATCCGAAGGAACATTTTTTGGTATAATTTGTCTCTTTAAATACATTAGTCCTATTTGCTCGAACTCTCATGTTTGATGGTGTCATACCATTTAGATATTTGTAGCGCTGATTGAAATATTAGAATATTTCAATCAACGGATGTAGCCTATTGAGCATCATATTCTCAACAACAAAATGTTATACTTAGAAATAGTAGATATTCCTTTCATTTATCCACATATAGAATATTTTAAAATGTTTGTATCTAATTATGGGTTCAAAAAGAATCCAGGGTCTTGAGATCTATTAAAAAAATGATGAAAATATTAAAAAATACGAAGTTTGATAATACTAGATATACATGATAATTTGGTTGCCTATAAATAAAATACGCATTAAAACAGATCTATAATTGAAAATGCATCTTTAACAGAGCTTTTAGGTAAATGGTACCTAGGGTATACGAAATTAGGTGCTATTATAGTTATGAAACTTCGAAGTTTATATTTAATCAAGTAAAATTTTCGCAATTAAAATATGAAAAAATAATATTCATTCTATAAAATGTTTAATTGTATATTATGTTATTAGTTAATTATATCAAATTCAATAATAAAGATGAAGAATTATAAAACGAATAATAGTTAAATTATAAGATATCTTACATAACTTTAAATTCTGAATTGTATTTGTTCAAAAATTTAAGTAAAAGTTTTTAAATATGTTATTAATATCTGAAGACTTAAAAATATTATATAATAGCAAATAATAGGAATACATAGTTTGCTTTTCAATTTTCAAGTCATTAAAACGATGTAATCTATTAACATATTAATTAAAATTTTGAAATCTATTAACAACCCTCCACTATATTGTATTCAATTTGCAGCGGGTCGCAGATTTGTGAATGAAAATGGAAAGTGAAACGCAAATTCGGCGCGCGGAACGGATGGCAGCGAAGCCAATTCAGAATCGGAATTGCAGCCAGGGTTGACTTTCACCCTCCCGTTGCGTGTGCTTGGAAACCACCCCCGTGCGTGTGTGTGTATAGGTATTTCGCAGCGTAGGAAAAGGGATGCCGCAGCACTGGCAGTTCGTGGACTGCTGCAAACGTAGAGTGTCGTCGATGGGTGATCCTCGCGTCCTGCAACAATAGAGTGAGCGAGTTTCGTAGGGACCTCCAGATTCTGAAAACCGGCACAAATTTAACATCGAATTGGGCGGAGGACAAAGGAAATATGTTGGAATGTGGAAAACTATTTTGCAATTGATCGAAACAACGACAACCGATTCCGTGGACTGATTTCCTACTCAATATATAGGTAAATTGCTCTGTTCATGTATGCTAACATCATTTTAATTCGATGAATAATTCATTATGAAAATGCAATTATTGAATTTACTATCAACAAATGTATGATTGTTACGTTATAAACGTCTACTAATTAATAATGAAGACACTAATACAAACATATCGTTGTTTAAACATAAATTTAAAAGTTTTGAATTCATTACGAAATTACATTTTCAAAATAAGAAACCACATTTATAAAAACACATATAATTGCATGCATAACAATATAAAACAATTTAAGCAGAATTTGTTTTTATAAGTTATAATAATAATAAATTATACATGATTAAGTTATTTTAGTTGCTTAGTATTTACATGTATGCAAGTATGTTATATAACTATGAATATTTTAATAAATATATTTATAACAACAATTTGTTACTGTAAAGCAGATTTTCCAAATCATTTTGTATTTCATTAATATCTTTAGTCAATGGACCTTTGAAAAATGTGTGTTCATTTAATTATTGATTAACTCTTCCATTAAATGTAATAGCTATTTGTTTATTTTGAATAATATTGTTTTTTTTTTGTAAATATTAATAATAAATATTGGACAGAAAAATATTTTACTTTATCTTTTATTTGTATTTCTTCATTTTATTGAGTTCATATTTTATAATTGTTGCAATAAATGTTATTATTATTAATAATAATAATTTATACTATTCAATGCTACATTAATTATTACAAACAACAATAGCCAATCATATTTTTTCTAATATTACTACATTTCAAGTCATAACAATTTACATAAATGTGAATAATTCTCATATATATAAAACATCTTTATTGGTCTAAATTGAGCCAAAGGGCTAACGACCTAGGACTTTTTGCTCAATAATTCTTAATAATAAACATCTTTATTAATCACAAACAAAAGTGACTAAATGGCTAGGGTAAGACTGAGGTTTCGGCACACAAAAAATATTTTTTAGAAATTTAAATAAACTATTTACATGAACATTATTGCACTTTTCAAATACGTTATTTCTTATAAATGAATATAAAACTGTTTTTCAGCAACTTCGAAAATGCTTAATGTAAGCAACAAACATCAACTTTTATCTATTTGCTAAGATGTAAGCAGTGTACGTTTCTTCAAATAAATCTAAAAGGCGAACGAAGAGATGGATAGTTCACCGGATTTAAGCTTAAAGCTGCGCCGCGGTTCGAGCGATTCCCGGGATTCATTTTACATGGATTTCGACAAAGGCATCGATTCGGACATCGAAGAAATCGCGACCACCTCTGGAGCAGATCTTTGCGATAACATTGCTACGTTGACGACGGCCACACCGACGGCGCTCACCGCACATCGAGATGATATTCACAGGTAAATCCGAAAATTTTGTTTGTTTTTCTCCCTTTTGGCTCCGATTTTTGGGGGATGAATAGTGAACTCCGAAGCCAGTAGGGCTTTGATGTTATTGTGTATCGTATAGTGAAGGCCGCAGCGATCGTTAAACACACATTCAACACGCGGCTTCTATTGGCGGAAGTTACGCAACGGGTCACGTCGTTCCCATCACAATGAAGCTTCATCTTCAACACATACTCACGTACTGTGCATATTGAATGAATCTTTATACAAATCTTAAGAAAAAGCTCTACTTTTTTTCAGACATGCTTCATCATAAGTGGTTAGTTCATTCATGAGTATTCATCATTAAATGCTAATCAGATTCCGTTTTTACATATCTTAAACACATTTATACAAACCCTATTATCTTAACCAAACCTTTTAGAAATTGACAATATTTTTTTTTATAAATTCTTGTTGATTTAATTCCATATTTTTCAATCTGTTAAATTGAAGATCATTCAATAAAGACACAACTATTTATTCATAAAATATTAGATATGCTCAAGACTTGTACAAAGTCGACTTATCCAATAAGCACATATTCTAGGACTTATGAGAATGTTTGGGATTCACAAAACCTATTTGAATTCAAAATATATATTTAGATTTAAAGCTGTCGATACTGGTCAAAACACAGAGCACATGACAACCTTAATGCGTCCTGAGTTCAGACATTGATTTTTCAGGACTAAAAACCTTTAAAATGAACATTTAAATAAATCCAACTTTCTAATATGTTTATAATTTATTTGTTATTAATGAATATTAATAACTATTGGTGTTGCTATTTAAGAAATATCACAGAAAGAAATAATGATAATGAATTAACTATACAGAACATATAAATAAATGTATATTTGGTTACTTTCTATTTGTACATATTTCGCAGACAATAAAAAAGGATCTGAAATATATTCGGAAAGATTCTAACCGAAAACCATTTAAAGATCAAATGCTTAGGTATAATCCAGGGCTTTGCAAGCCCTTCCATTTACGAAAAATTATCGCATCGTAAAACTGCAACTTGTAAGTCAATGTTATTTATTTGTAAATAATACGTGTAATTAATTATTAAATACAAAGTAATAAGTAGAAATTAATAATAATTGATATAATTAAAAAAAATAGATGGATTAATAATAGATAGATTATTCGTATTTCTTTACATTTAATGTTTCCTTATTTGTGAACTTACTACTGATAAATTACTATTAACTACTATTTTAGCCTTGTTTGGAAAAGCTTATCTTAATGCTCTGGTTTTTAATCAAAATTACGCAATTCAAATAAATATTAATTTTGAAGAAATTATTTGATACGCAATAATGATATTTGCATAACAAGAGCATAATTGTAAAATTGTATAATTTCATATTGAAATTACTTAGGTATTATGTTTTATAATTAATACATCCTATACTGCCCCTCTTTATACGGTATTTCGCTATAACGGCTCTCTTCAATTAAGGCACGTTTTCGATTTACGGCCTAAAATGTTTCGCTATAACGGCAAAAAAATATTTTTCCATGTCGATGTATCTATATGTTACCAATATGCTTTTCGCTTTGCGGCCAAGTTTCGTGGAACGTATCTAGGCCGTAAAGCGAGGTATGGGTGTATATATACGGTTTAGCTTTTATATAAAGACTACAGAAAAGGGCTATCGCAGTCTTTCCACTCGCAATTAAAATATTTTAAGAAAGAAATTAATCGTGTGTCTTATATATACTTTATTATAGGACTTTATTTCAAGCACTCTTACGGTTCTATTTATTATCTTATTTTGCCGACCGCTGTTTCCACAAATCTGGTAAAGGTATTTAGAGCACATTCAAAAATTACGTCAAGAAAAGAAAACTGTTTTCGGCCCTTTCAACTCACTAAGAAATGATACCACCTATAATATACTACAATATTCAAATTAAAAATAAATTCTATTATTGTTCCATTTACGATCTTATTTCGTTCTCTGGTGTTTCCGGCTTTTAAAAGACAGAATTGAAATGATTATTTAGATGTTATAAGATACATAATGTCTATTGCACAGACATTATATTTAACAAAAAAATCTATCAGCAAATATTGATTTTCAGAATATAGCTTTCCGAAATTCTGTAAATGATAGTTTTCGTGAAGTTTTTATCTGCCTTTGGAAATATATAAGATTTGATGACTTCGTATTTCTCCGTAATATCATTTTCTTGTAGAATAATTGTAGTCCCACCACTCAATCTGAATAAACTATATAATGTTTTTATTATGATTTAAAGCTATCTGATTTTGTTATGCATGAAAGTAATAATAAAATCATAATATATTCAGACGAAATAATTTCGAGAATTAATAGATTTATGCGAACTAATTTAAATAATGAAATGATTTCGAAATGACCACCTGTTTAATTTCCCCCTTGTTTAGCTGCGAATTCGCTGTGCTTTATTTAAAGTAGCGAACAAAAGGGCGTTTCGATGAATGAGTTTGGTGTGCGTTTGTGGAAGCCCTACAGGGATCAGGTTGCATGCCGGTTTCGGTGCAGGGAATCAATTAAAAGTTTCCGGTGCAGACTGGCGATCGCATTGTTCGCAACCTAATTTGAAGAGTTTCAGAG
>JAFMTC010000101.1:1648671-1715923 GCA_018845635.1 Nicrophorus orbicollis | reverse complement strand
CAGTATCCCAGCGCAAAATGTGAGCGGCGGAACGAGGAGCAGCGTTTTGGGCGGCGGAGACCCCTTGCTGCCGTCCCCGTCCACCCCCCATGCAATCATCGTATCGCCTGAAACGCTAAGCCATCGCTCGACGTCGCCAACGAAACTCACGACCAAACCCTCCGGACATGTTCAAATACAAATTTCTCCAACCAGGTATTCATTACTTCCTCCTTCAATCTAAACTATTCGATCTACATAGAGGTTTCTCTTAAAGCAGAGAAGTTAGTCCAGGTCCGATGGCTATGGCACCACTCGGTTACTACCACCATCCACAGCTTCCTATGGTCCGTAGGCTCTCCAGGGCCGAGAAGCAAATCGAGTGGCGCCAACTGGGAGCGTAAGTTCAGTTTTCCATACTTTCGACGCTGATTTAATAAGTTTACATAACAATAAATTATTCGGCAAAGTTTGGAGCGTAAGATTGATGAGACGAACGAAATGCGAGAGTGATTAATGGTGCAATCGGAAGTGGGCGCACAAGTCATTTCAGACTCTGTACTGTTTCTTTCTCCATTTCTCCCTCCTTTAATTACTTTTTTTTGTTCCTTTTGGGTTGTCCCCAACACTCTCTTGCAATTAGCCTCATGCACGTTTGGAGCTCTAACTAGAGACTGAGAGGCAACTTTCAGTAGGAGCGAAATAAGGTCCTTAAGTGCGCTTACTTGAACCCTTACGCGTTCTCTCATTCCACTTTCGTGCGTCTCATCATTCTGCGTATTGATTTCTTTCTCCCCTCTTGAAGATGTGCGCCCCAAAAATTACATCAACAAAAGAAAACTTTTTTCGGCTCTTTCATCCCACTAACTAAGAAATATTGCTATCTACAATATACTACAATATTCAAATTCAAAATAAATTCCATTATAGTTGTTTTCAAAAATTAATTTCTGTTTGATCTATTAGATTATTTTCACAATTATAATCACATGCTGTTTTTAGTGTATTTTGTTTCGTTGTTTTTTATTAATTTGCATTGTTCAATTATGTTTATTTGATTGTACTGATTAAGCCACAATTTTTATACTGTGAAATATTTCCATTATATGTATATACAATTATATTAATGTTGTATTCTAATTTGTCTAAGCAACGAAAAGCAATGATATTATCTGTACATTTATTTTCAGGGATGCTCTGGCTACTACGCTTTCCGCATTATACGGGAAACTATTAGTTGTTATGGGAACAGCATTTCCGATGGCAGAAGTTATCTCAACCTACATTCCTCCATCGTTTTACGAAGTATATTACTTATATTTATATTTAGGAAGCATGTTGTTCCTATTTTATATGTATATAGTGCTAATAAGGGATCGTCGTAAAAGAAAATTGGAAGAAGATGAAAAAATGAGTATGTTATTTCCTTAACCACCAACATTTACTTCATAGTTTCGTTATATATGTGCAGAATCTACAAAGAGTGAAGGCAGTACTATCTCAAACGAAGAATCGGACAATACAACAGATTCCTCATATCGTCCGAGAAAAGGATCATTGCTCACTTTACCACCAAAGCAGAATTATGGAAGTTTCTATTTACGAATGGGAGCTGTTGGTTCGTGAACAAACCTAATTAAATTTATAAAAATAATTATGTTATTTTCTTTTAAATTCATTAGCATTCGGCATTGGCAGCATGATATATTCTGGTTTGGAGTTTGGACAGTATTTCGAATTGGAACGGAACACGAAGTGCCATAACATATTTCTAGCTTTAACTCCCGCTACCCGTATGGCTTTCATTTTTATACAAATGTATTTCATTTTCCTCAACAACGAGGTAAGTTTATATTACTTAATTACTTGTTGTCTCATCTCATTGAGAATCGATTTCAGCAAATGAGAGTGTACAAGCATAAAATAGCAGCAAGATTTGGACTGATGCATATGATTGGCACAAACTTATCCGTTTGGTTGTTGGTTTTGGTGCAGGAAACGAAACACGAAATTCTGACTTTCTATAATCCCGAGAATAACACTTTGAAGATTTCGCATAGAATTCCTTACCACAAACAGAATGTTTTGGGATTACCAACGGTAACCGCCGAACATCCGGCAGATGCACACAGCCATGGTCATCACATTGTTGCTCGTGGATTGAAAGGACCACATCATCTCTACGAATGCCGCAGGACTAATATCATTGGGTCTTTAGTTCAAGATGCTTCTCCGTTTTTATTTCCATGCACTATTGAATACAGTCTGATTTGTGCGGCAATACTGTACGTGATGTGGAGAAGCATTTCGAAGTTACCAGCATCTGCATCGGCACTTAAAGCTAAGGCTGAATTGAATTATAAAAGGACTCCGCATCATTACTCTGTCGATTGCTCGAGAGCCCACAAGGGTCTTTTCGTAGGAATACTCCTATTAGTCCTGACAATTATATCGTTAATTCTCTTTTTCGTGTTAATTTCTCGAGCCGACTTTGTTGGTCTGGCCGTCATTGAGGTAAATATTGCTGAATTAACTTTATACGGATTAACCACTTTGGCAACGTTAATTGGGATGTGGCAAGTACGGCAGTTGAAATACGACGGAAGTAGGAATCTCCAGTTGGATAACATCTTATTGGTTGGAGCTCAGACTGGAATGTTCATCTACAGCACGTTCACGATTATTGGGGGACAGTTTACGATCGAACGCAACACCGTGTTGGTTTTGGTCACAGCTTTAGCGTCGCTCTTGCAGACGACTTGTCAAACAATCTTCGTTCTGGATGCATCGAGGCGATCCTGTGCCACCCCGGAACAAATTCGAAAGAAGCCAGCTAGACAAATAGTCACATTTTTACTGGTTACAAATTTAGCCATGTGGGCTATAAATACATTGGAGAAGTCTCGAGCTGAATCCCATCCCATCCAATTGCATTTTTACGGTCTGTGGGCTTGGACAATAATAACGCACGTCTCCATGCCCTTGGCAATATTCTACAGATTCCACAGCACAGTTTGTCTGTGCGAAATTTGGAAGAGAGCGTACAAAATGAAGCCGGCATACATGTAGGATGCAAAAAACCCTTGCGAATGATGGGAATCATGAAAAGACTGTGTTCAAAGTAGACTTCAGGGATTTTTCACAACTGGGTCCATTTACTCAAATTTACTCTGGACAAATGATGAATTATAAAAGTAGACTGATTTGAAACGTCGCAATAATCTTCTTCTAATAGATAGATAATAATTTTAATGTACGAATAGACTCTTTTTTATCGGAAACTTTGGAATCAAACGCATGAGGGTTTTACACAGTAATTATGACTTATTTTGTATTCGAATATAAATCGTAAATGAATCCGTGCTAATGATCCATCCTGTGCAAATATACAAATATATTTTTTAAAACAATCAAAATTGACTAATATCAAATTTCGCTCCAAAATCTGTACAACTTCAGGGATCAAATATCACGTTTCTCTTTTTCTAAGATATTAAAAGTATTTTAATAATTTTATAAGAAACATTAGAATATAAGCAACACTTTTTATACTCTAAATGTGCTCCAGCTGTTTTTACTCGTTTATAGCCATGTATTTGTATTTGTAAAAAAAATCGTGCCATATTTAGTATCATGTTATAAAATTGCTAGAGTTATTATGATTGGTTACAATTGTATATATTATAAATGTTATTTATTTGTTACATTTACTTTTTATGCAATATTCATATTTTATTTAAAAATCAAAACAAAATCGATGTTAATATTATTATAAATTATTATTATTATTATTACAATATATTAATTATTGCTGCAATTTCTTATTAAAAATATATCCGATTATTTTAAATGTGTTTTTGTTTACAATTTTCATAGATTTAGAAATATTTTGCAATTAAGCGATAAAACAATAATTATTCGCACAATTATTGCGTCTCATGTATTATCGTATGATAATAGCATTATTTAAATGCTCTCACTTTTACGAGTTACTCATAATTCATAGTGAAACCATACTGAACCATACTATATGTGATATGTTGAATTTAAGAAGCATCGTAATTTTGGGTAATATATACAATAATCAACATTTGTAGTTTTTTTAATTTTTTCTGTTAGGACTTTTCGTTTCTTGCTACAGTTACAATATAGTCAAATGGAAACATGACATTCGTTCAGAAGAAGACTTGATAAAGGCACGCGGTAAATTATTGATGTAAGATACAAATATTTACAACTAACTGCCTAACTTTTTTTGCAGAAAGTGACGCAGACCGCTTACAGTCGAAAATTAAATTCGGATTACTTCATTCGGAACAAACTTCGTTGTCAGATCCTTGCAGTTCAAGCAGAACATTGATAATTTCTGAAGATTGTACTTCAAATTTAAAACTTGAACAGTTTTTGCAAATTACAAATCATTCTAAAGATCTTAAATTGGATGTAGATCATGATTTCGTTATTGCGAGTGCTGAAAACATCTTAATACCATACATTGAACATGGAATGACTAAAAAAGAAAAGGTTAGTACACAATGAATATGTACTTATTTCTATTTAATTGATAGTTGAGCTACTAATTTGTTATTAATGAAGTTCTGCAATTTCATGAATTCTGTGTAAAGTTGTTATTTTTATTGTATAGTTGTGGATTGGATTAAACGTTGCTAAAGGACCTGGGTATCTTCCAAGCAAACCATTTAAAATAGACGATGAATTTATTGATAAATTCCAAACTGCAAGTCTTTCATTGGGATGGACCAAAGGCCTTGAAGAGAAAACTAGCCATTTCACCAAAGATCATATGAATGATATGATTGAAGTTGTAAACAATATTAATAACACAAATGTTGAGTTCTTTATGAACGCAGTACCGGCCAGTCGAAGCAAAGAAGCCATAGAATATCTTTTATACAAAGTTATCAACCGCAAGATAGTAATACAAGTGAGACCGGAAGACGTAAAAGCAATCGATTTTTTACTTTTGAAAGAATTCGTCAATATCGATCGAATTGAACTTGATATGAGCGAAGATTTGGAATATAATCTTAATAGCGCTGTTAATGAAAAATCAACTCTTGTTATATTTTTTATAAGTATGTTTTTATTAATAAATATATTGTAAATAAGAATGAAGGAAGCCTCCTAAGTCCTGAAATTCATTTTGAATTTTAATTGTATTTGCTATATTTTATGTAATATTACTACTCTCTTTATTTCGATGCTTATTGCAATGATTGTTTTTGATTTGATTTAAGTTTTCTAAATCAATACTACTGTATTAGTTGGCCGGAAAACGGAGCAACATAAATACAGAAAAGTGTAAAAACAGAACATACGCTTTATGGACGTTATTATCGATAATTAATTACATAGGTCTCTTCGTAAAACATCTTTATCCGTTATTTATTGTACTTTGTTTTGTCCTTGTTCTATTTTTATTTGTTCTTGGTTTTCAAGACACAATTGGCATAGGTGATATTCAAAAATTCGAAATATTATTTTCAGGTTGGTCACTTTAATGAAAAGGGGACAACTTCATTTCATATATCGGCAACCACTTTAAATGTCTTGTCAGATATCTGTCAAATTTTGTTATTAATTCTACTACCAAATAATAATAATAATATAAACAAAACAATCAGTTATTAAACCCCATTTGAAATTACGCCAAATATATTTTTCTATATTCATGGCTTATTAGTGACGGAAAATGGGTAAAAATCAATTTTACATTAATTATTTATGAATTTACATCAGCATCATTTTCAGAGACTGTTCTGGAGATATTGGACTTTTCATCAAAGAAATTGAAAAAGCTGAACAAGCCACAGCAAGTGGAAGTACAGGCCATAACATTGATACTGGATGATAATGATTTGCAAAGACTGGATAACATAGACACTTTTATCAAATTACAAAAGGTAATTTTATATATTCTCTTTCATTAGATAATAGTAACAACTAAACATCTATTTTAGTTATCTGCAGTCCGGAATCATTTGCTCCGTATGAATGGTGTTTTCAGGTTGCAAAATTTACATACATTGAATCTAGCTCATAATAATATTTTAACAATTGAGGGACTAAAAGAATTAACTCAATTAAAGTTTCTTAATTTGGCTGGGAATAACATTAAGGTATGGCATTTAATTTGAATTACTTGTAAGCTATCATTACTTGGTTTTAGACAATAGAACATTTGAATACTAATGTGAACTTGGAACATCTGGACTTGTCAGAAAATATGATCACTCATGTGACAGATTTATCCTTTCTCCGCAACCTTAAGGTGAGTTCAATTATATTCATTCCTCGCTTACTCTTACAAATAATCATAATTTTAGGAATTACTTGTGCATAATAATAAGATCAGTCATTTGAGGCAATGTGAAAGATTTTTACCTACAAGTTTAGTCACACTCACAATAGCCTCCAATAATATTCAAGATTTGAATGAAATCTCACAACTGGTCAATCTTATTAACCTGAACAGCATCTCCATTGCCAGTAATCCCTGTGTTAACATGATTGATAATAAAATGTATCCTTTAATTATGTATATTTTCAATAATTTTATGTTACTAAAAGCATTAATTTTTGTTTTGTGTTCAATAGTTCATTGCATGTTTAATACTGTTGTGAAAGACATTATGTTTTATGGTTCAATCAATATTCTAAAGGTTAATTGAATTAGTTACATAAAAAAACTTGATAATATTGATTTTGTTCAGAATTGCTTTTTTCTTAACTTTTCCTAAGAGGCTTCAATTACCGTCCATTCATAATAAATTGGTGTTTAAGCGTAAAAGTTGTGGATGGTTACATGGTGAATGCTATTGAAAGGTATTATTTCGAAAACGATTGAAATATTGTTATGATTTTATATATAAAACATGTTCTAGTTTGAAGGGTGAATGGCTATATTCGCAAGGGAGAGGAAGACATTTCCGCGTAGGCGATCACCAAGAGCTTTGCCAATATTTGACCTCCGTGTGTCCTGTGACTGGCGAATTGCTTGAAACGGAGGAGGATAGGAAATTAAGGCTAATCTTGAGCAAGGCGCAACACCACCAACAACAACTTAGAGAACAAGGTTATTCATTTTTTATTTGGAAAATAATCAATTGCGTGATATTTACTGCTGGCTTGGTGGGGATGACATTCAATCGGGTTTCCGATATTTATGTTTTCTTTTCATTCGTGCCTCATATTTAACAAGGCAATGTACGTTCTAGGTAACTCTCCTATACCGTCCCCATCGGTGAGGAAAAAATTCCATGGATCCAAACATTCCCCTAGGTTAAACTGTGAGTTTCTAAACTATCTGTAACAACAGCAATTAATTATTTAAACTGTTTGGCATAGTTTATTTAGTGATCGATATTTTTATTGATTTAGGATTATTTTGTTAAGAACAAATTTGCTTTCAGCTTCTAGATTAAGTAGTCGTTCAAAATCTCCAGATAAAATGTCGACTAGCTGTTACAACAATTCGAATAACATCATGGACAATTCGTGCATAATGACCCAGAGTTTGGATCCAAGTTTACTTAATCAGACGACTATCATTGATCCAATGCGTGATACGAACGGGATCTGTTTAGACGGTATTATTTTTGTTTATCTATTTATATTATTGATATTTTTAATATTTCATTCAATAGATACTGAACCAATAAACAGTCCTCTTCAAGCCCTATCGAAATTAGTGCCTGTGCCGGAATCTTTGATGAGTCCGGATTATAGACCATCTCCTCTGGTTTCGCGACTGGTTGCATTAGGTACACCAACGAATATCAGCATCAAATCTTCTCCCAAAATGGTAACGCCAATGAAATCACCGAAAATGACTCGAAGCCAAATTGCCAAACCACGCTCGAACTTAAATATCGATAATAGAAGAAATAACAGCCCGAGTCCAGTAAGAAACCGAAAAAATATGAACGGGTAAGTTTAGGCATTTAGGGATATTGACCCTTGGCGCTGAAAAGGTCTTTCTACCTTAGTTTTAAATTTACGGATATATTTGGTAAATATAGCGTGACTAAATTATATAACAGAACATATAGTTCAGCTCTCACAGACTATTATACAAATCAAGTATTTATTGATAACTGAAAATTATTGATATCTTTATATTAATAATTATTCAATAATGAGGATAATTACATGCAAATAAAAATATTTATAGGACGAGTAAATTGAATGTAATTACTTTCAGCAGTAAACCCAATACACCACCAACTAATCATAAACCGCTGGTTTCGGCGATGAAAAAATCACCAAGCACCGAAGATGAGTCGGAAATGTGCGATGCGAAATTGCAAACAATTCAAATGAAAGCAGAAGAGAGGAGAATGCAAAAGGATAATGAGATTTCCAGTAATAGCAGCGGCGACGAGAAGGCTGAGATGGCAGCAATTTTCATCCAAAAGATGTGGCGCGGCTTCTATGCAAGGAACCGTGATAAGAACGTGCAGGATGCATACAAGAGTTTGCAAGCGCAGCGAGCAGACGAATATCTAAAGTAATGTATTATTGGATGGTATTGGCCATCGATTTTAATATTCGATATTATAGGAAATTGGCCACCGACATGGAATCAACGAAAGCTGCTTTGGAAAGTGAACGAAAAATACAAATGCTACAAATGCAAGCTATAAACGCTTTATGGAAGAAAGTGTCCGCCTTGCAACCAGAAACATCCAATGATTCGCAACCATCTGTAGCTGCTAATAATCAGTCGGTCAACAGTTTTGGATCTCTCGATAATACGGCCATCGTTAATAATTTGGCGCAAACATGCACGTCATTACAAACACAAGTTAGTTTTCCGTGAATATGTTCTTTAATAATTAATTTTCACCTACGTGTATTAAATATTAAAATGTGAACTTTTTTCATCAGATACAACAACTGCAAGGATCAATGCAAGATATAGTGAAATTCATGTCCTTCTTTAGTCAAATTCAACCAACATTGAATCAACAGTTTAAGGAAACCGTTGCTGGGACACAAACTGAAATTATTGCCGTCCATACACCTCAAGTAAGATAACTTTATTTCAATATTTCATGAACGAACAAGTTGGCCAATCCTGTCATATACAGGACTTCGCTTAAAGTACATTTGATAACATGTAAACATATGTTTTTGTATTTAATTAACTACTTCGTGTATAAAATATGTGTATTTTGGGTAAATTTTGTCTATTAGTAATAATACTCTTTTCACAATAGTAGATAGTATTAACCAGTCGAGGAGGTGCAACACCCTTCAGTCGATTTTTTCTACATGCAAATCAAGTACAGGCTTGTCTAAGAACTATTGCAAGTGAATCACTATTTTCTGGTCTTAACGCAGTTCAAACGATTCATTTATTACCTTATTCTCACCCCCTTGTCATGAGTAATTATGTGAGTGTTTTAATATTATTGATATTTAGGGCGAGGGAGCCAAGAATTTCCCCTTCCAGAAGCAAGCCCGTCCCTCCTCGCTTCCGTTGCCTGTGAATCAGAAAAACCAACAGCGTAGATCTGAACCACTCGACGCTGATGTTCGCCAATTTGCTGGTAGTTTAGTGGACGGAGTTATAAAAACTGTAAGCGAAACAAGGGCAGATTGCTTCGGGGTAGCACAAAACACCGAAATTACTGTTACGGACATGGAAAGAAACTGCGAAGAGGCCAAAGAGGCGTACCAAGAGAACTAACAACTCTTGTATTATTTTTTAATTATAATTGTTCTCATCTGTGGTAATATAATTTTAAGGGCTCGCACCAAAAAAAGCTTCGTTAAGATATTATAGGTATCTACTAGATTATTTAATTTTATTATTTTTGTTATTAAAGTTATGCACATTTCATACAATTTGCAAGCACACAAATTTTTACTTGAAATAAGAAAACGGCATTTTAATTCTGTGATTTTAGTTGTTTTAATTGTAGGAAGCGATATTTAATGGAAAATAAATCTTAAATTTGCATTTCGCAAGTGTTTGAAGGTTGTAAGTTTTTGATAACAATAAACACACTTGTGAAGTGGCTTCGAATCATTGATGATTTCATTAGGAAAATCCATCAACAAATAAAGACAATGTTAAATGTTTTAAAACGGTATCAATCGAATTAAATAATATAAAAAAAGACAAGGAACCAAAACTTATATCCCCATTGTGAGACCTTTCTATTTGCATTTAAAATGTTTATTGTTTTATTTACTTATGTTTATTCATTACCGTACGTTTTTAAGTAATTTACAAATGTTTAGAGATTGTGCGAGTTGCGCTAATTTCTATAAATTGTCTCAATTTTTGTAAACGAATTATTAATAATAATGTTATCTATGCATTAATATACTATTAAGTAAGTAAGTTTGCTTAAGCACTTCAAGCCTTAATCTAGTTAATTTAAAACTTACATTGTAAAAGAACAAAAGATGAGATTGTTATTGGCTTGACATGTTACAGAACATAAATTTCAAATGTTTCTTCTTCATTTTCTTTTGTGATATTTTTAGAAATCCAGGATATTTCTTTATATCTCTTTCAGTGAGCTTTTATGCTATCTACACGATTGATTAGAATTTTATTAAGATTTCTTCCAAATGTAAAAACGCTTTTAATTGCCGAAAAGTGATGCAAAGAAATGTAAGCAGAGTAACATAATGTAGACATTTACTTTTAATTCAACAAGTAATTAACAGAAAGCATTAAGTTTAAATAACAAACACTTAAATGCAAAGTATTTTTGCTACCATCCGAACACTAAACGCAACAAAGTTGCAGTTCAACCATAATATGTACGCATATGCTAAAATTGTCAGAAATGTAACCTTATTTACATTCAGTTATTTATTTAATTTCGAAACATTAATAAATTTAGTCGTTTGTTTACATCTGTGAATCAGCTATACAAAATGGATAAAACTGAAGAGCGTGATACCAGAATGGTTTGCAAATATGGGAGTAAATGTTATCAGAAAAATCCAGTTCATTTAGAAAAATATAAACATCCAAAAAGGAAAATGGATCAGGTAATATCATAAATGAAGATTTTTGTAAAATTATATGATTTATATTACAGGCCAAGGCACCTGCAGCCAAAAGGAAAAAGATTGAAATTGTAAAAGAAAATGTGTCAGACTCTGAAACTGATACAAATTCTGAAACAATTACAAAACAAAACATTAAGCCAGAAGTTGAAACAAAACCTGCCAGTAGCAATGTTAAAGAAATTACTGCAGAGGAAGAATCATACATATTTAAAGCCAGAGATAATGCAAAAATAGTCCCTAATTCAATTGATGAAAAATTATTCATTAAAGAGAAATTCTTGGTTGAAATGCCTGATGACTTCTACAAATTTTGGGACTTTTGCAAAGAAATGAACCCTCTGCACCCAGAAAATGCTTTGGATGGAATTGATTTGCATTTAGTTGGTCCATTTGATGTGCTAGCTCAGAAATTCTGCAATAAACCTGAACCTTCACCAGAAGAATATTTATTTCATTGGAGGTATTTGCAATACCTTCTAGTATTTTACATTTATTATTAAATTTCATTAATTTTAGATATTATTATGACCCTCCTGAATTTCAAACAATATTAAAAGGAGACAAATCTAAAGGTTTTCATATTGGGTATTTTCGTGACGACCCAAAAGAGTTGCCAATTTTTTTAGCTTCGAATTGCGCGAAAATTGATGGTGTGATCAAACAATGTGGTTGCAACATCTTTGCAGCAGTTAGGTATACAATATTCATTCTTTATATGATTAATATAATAATCAATATTCTTGTATTTAGTTTATATTTGGAAGATTTTCTTAAAACTGCAGATGTGTTCAAAAAAATTAAGGTGTCAAAGATACAAGGATTATTACGAAAATTCGCTCAACAAGAAAATATTCCATTAACACTTAAAAATGATGCCATTCACAAAAGGGATAGGAAAGTGGTAACAAAAACTTTCAACAGGATTGGATTAGTTGTGCCTTATGATAAAAAGTACATGTTTTACTATTGAATGTTGATGTTTATTAAGCATTATTATTTTCAGAACACAATTAGGTTATCGAGAATTAGTTATGGACAATAAAGCATTGAAAACGATATTTGAGAAACTAAAGGACGCCAGCGAGAAACACATTTTAAATTACTTATCTGACTTACAACCTGTTATAACTTATGCCAGTATTGCAGCAGATGAATGCGATTTTGGTACAGGTTTAGAGTTGGGACTCAACATCATGGCATTCGATTTGAAATGTTTGGACAAAACAGCCATTAACTTCCTAACTAATTCATACAAGTTATTGAAACGGGATGAGTTTGCCAAAATAGCCAAAGCGCACATGGAGAACCGCAGGAAAGGGTCAGAGCTGAGTGTAATTATATAACTTTGCTATTTAAAGATAAATACAATTCGTCTTTTATAATGCTTCTATAAATATCTAAGTATTCCCTACGTTCACTTTCCTGGTTCCTATTTGCTTGTATCAGTCTATTTGCGGAATCGACAATAGATTGTTCAAGGTATTTTCTTTTTCGCTTACAACCATTACTACTGTTAGCAGAATCCAATTTAATTAACCCGTTCTTATAGGGATAAATTTCCAATTTATTTTCTTTTAAGTAAGTGGGAAAAAGTGAAATGTATTCACGCAATAACGATTTTAAATCACCTCGATTTTTGTAGACGTATCTCTCGAGAAAATAAATTACAGTCGACGGTAGGTTGAAGAATATGTATTCAACGTAAGACATGTATTTGGCACGATCTATTAAACTCACCAATTCAGCTTCTTTACGTATTTCTTGTATGTCACTTACAGCTAAACCATTCACTAAATTAAGCAAAACGATTGCAAAGCAAAAGACGAAAAGTAGAAAAATTACACGGCTGATCAGAGGGTTTTCATCAAATGTGATATCACTGCTATTAAATTCCCCGGTCAACATAATGAATGTCCGGAAAAGTGTTGTCCAGTAGTTATTGAAATCAGGAACAGTCTCACTCGGTTCCTCGAAAAGCATGAAGAAAGAAGAAGCGAATGCCAATATAATTATGAAGTATATGCAAAATAATTTGAAGAAACTTAAGAAAACTCTTCGTAACATTACAATATATATAGTGAAAAGCGGTAAATTTCCGAAAAGAAAAACTAATTCAAATGTTGCTAATAAGATGATAATGGCAAACAATTGATTCTTCTCATTTTCATTCGTTGCGTTTATACATACAATACTGATAATCAAAAACAATTCGATGTAATTTTCTACGTTCGTCGAATACTTTTTGAAATCTATGAAAACCTGAAAAATCTCGCGAACTAACAATATACCAGACATGGAGTTTACAATGTAGATTAAAAAAATCGAATGCGGGATAATTATAAATAAAATTAGAGCAATGCAAAAGCATATGTAAAATATTAAATTTGAATAAAATATATAACTAAGTTTGTGCCATTTCATGTAGATGAAGCTCGAGAGATATGGATGCAAGAGAAGATTTCTTAATTCTGCCGATCTACTTATAAATAAGATTACTTCCGATTCTTTATCATATTCAATGACGTTTCCTAACTCTATATCTTTGTTGATTTTTGGTTTCTTCGTCGGGAGAAGGCTATTATAATCATATGTCATTACTATGAGAGTTTTATCAGTTTCAATTTTTGAGCACGTTATGCATGAGTCGAAGTACTCTTTCAGAGTGTTCAAATCCATATCGCTTATGCTTAGTACACCGTCATGATCTTTATTGGCTAATGATGCACCCCTCTGTAGTAATTCTTTGGTTATTTTCGATCCAGCATATTTTGAAGCAATTGCTAGCACGTAATTACCACGGTCATCCTGGTAGTTAACATCAATCTTATCACTACAATGTTGCAATAGCAATCGATAGCAAACAAGGGGATCGACGCCCGGTTGCTTCTCACCATCCATATATTTCAATATTTGCAATAAAACATCATCCGTATATATCGTGCGTGTATCTGTTAGAAGCAGTTGAAAAATTTCGTAGTAACCCATTAAAGCTACGTGCGACAAAACTGTTGGTTTCTCCTTCAATATGTTTCCTCCATTGCTTAAAATATATTGCAGGCCTTTCGGAAAGTTATTAGTAATAACTAAATCAAAAAAGTCGTCGGTATTCTCATACGTCTCAACAGCAGACACAAAAGCATTTATATCTTCGTCGAAAATCGCCTGTCTTATTTCTCGTTTCAAACGTTCGTTCGGCTCAATCTTTTCAGTTGGAAGTAAATCATTCAGTTCTTTAATATTTTTCTTTTCAATCCACGTTCTCGCTGTATAATTTTTATTATTAGATTGATCTATGTTAATATTAGCATCAATTAGAATTTTAGCACACTCAATGAGAGTTTTGGATTCGTAGTTTCCATCTCTCACTAGTAACTGCAGTGCATTATTGTCGTACTTGTCCAATGCGTTAATATTATTTGTATTTTCCACTATGACACGAAGAATTTCTGGATTCTGACCTGCAAAACATTTTGTTAAATGTTTGAGTATATTACTAAATAGACTAATACCTTTAGTTGCACAATGAAGAGAATTCCAATTATTACTTCGTAGCGTGGCATCAACATCGGCCCCTCTATCAATTAACAATTGAATTGTTTCAGCAGTTACTTTATTTGCATAATCGTAACAAGCTTTTTGCAGAATTGTCGAATGCACATCAAAATTTTTGTTTATCAATTCAATTCCATCTAAAATTAAATTTATGGAAATATGATCGTTATTTTGTACACTATTTATTAGCTCTTCCATTGCTAAATATTGAAACGAATCGAATTTTGGTAAACTAATGTGTTGTTCTGCAATTTATTCGTATATATATATACTTGGATAATTTCCAAGCTCAATATTCTGCATTTACACAAGTATTAACATCTGTTAGTAACTAAATCTCATTATCTTTATTTGCAATCCATGATTACTATATACAAATATTTGTAAAGAAGTAATTTAATTAATAATACTAATTGATTTTTTTACTAATTGAAATATATTTACATATTTACATTTAAAAATATATAAAATGCCACAAAGTATTATTGACTATTATTGACTATATTAGGTCTTAACTATACATATTTGTATTGCACATAGGCATATTGACCTGTAATAATTATTAAATGAACTATTGACCATATACCAAGATTATAATACAAGTATTATGAGTTCCCAGTGGCGTATCATTAAGTGAGTGAGAGTGGTTTTTCAATCTTTTCTTTTGAACGATATTAGAGACTTGCATTAAACTGCTGCTATACACTTAAATCGTCATGACATTTTATTGTTTATATATATAATAGTTTTAAAAGTTATAATTGTAATAAACATATCTGTTTTCAATTTTGTATAATTTGATTTGAATCTTGCCTTTCTGTTTCACAAATCGTAAGGAAACCCAATTTGCTTCGTAAGAGAATAAATATTGACAAGTTTTCTTCTGATCGAATTGGATGGTTTTGGTAAGTAAATCATGTTTGGATCTTTTGGATTTCCTTAGTTAGTGGAATCATATCAATCTACAACTAATTACTACGCCACAGTAAGTTACGTACTTACAAAAAGAAACGAAATGATATCTAGCAAAAAATGAAAATAGGACAACTTATCGTTGAATTCAAATCTTCCTATGAAAATTATTAAATTAGAATTCACAGTACAATGACACTATTTGCTCAGTCTGTTTGCACAATGTTATTATTTCTGTTAGTATTGATATCTTCGGTTGGAACCAGTCCATTGTTAAAAGCTGAAGAAAATATTGTAAAATTCTACATGATAGAACAAAATAAATTACTTATTGTACTGGAACATGAAGAAGATACTATTTCAATGCATGTACAACTAATTGTTAACGGACTGGGCATTTCAGTATATGCCCATCGTGAATTAAACATGTTCAATAACAAAAGTAAATGGATTGGACAAGTAAATAATATTGATATTTACAAGACGGATAAAATCGAATACAGAATCACAGTCATGAAACGTTTCAATAAAGTATCCAGTTATATAGGGAAAGTACACAAGATAAGTAAGTATTTTTCATTTGATTTTTATAATATTCATTATAATTGTTTTTGTTTCAGAAAAAATAAATAATTTCTTCGATATTTTAAAATAAAATTAAGATGAACAAGCGATATAATATTTATTAATTATAAATTTCTATTACGCAATCATATAAAAGTATATAATCATGAATCACAATTATTAGTGAAATACATTATAAACTAAATTCTACAGGAAAGTTAGGTCTCTTTGAGAGCTATATCTCGTGGCACATGCGGTTCCGGTAGTTTTTCGTAGGTGGGTTCAATATCCCAAATGTCCTTGCCGTATTCTGTGATGGTGCGGTCACTGGAAAACTTCCCAGATGAAGCAATATTATGAATTGCCATTTCCAACCATTTGGAGGAATCCTGACAGAAATAATTATAATTTGTAAATTGATGATATATGCATTGTTATAATATATTATAATATTACCTGATATGTTTCGTTGACCTTTTCTTGCATTTCAATGTATGCCTCGTAATCTGCGAGTAAATAGAAGCGGTCATGGTTCAATAGGATATTGGCAATATCTTTGAACTCATCGGGGCTGTCTGGGCTGAAAAATCCGTTCTGGATCTGATCAATGACCTGACGCAGTTCCTCGTTCTTGTTGTAGTAGTCGTACGCATTATAACCATTCTTGTTTAATTCCTCTACTTCCTCCACAGTCATTCCGAATATGAAGATATTTTCTCTGCCCATTTCTTCAGCCATCTCAACATTTGCACCATCCAAAGTGCCGATAGTAAGAGCTCCATTTAGTTGGAACTTCATGTTACCAGTGCCTGAGGCTTCAGTTCCGGCTGTTGATATTTGTTCGCTCAAATCTGCAGCTGGGATAATCTTCTCAGCCAAGGTGACTCGATAATTTTCGAGGAAAATTACCTTCAGTTTATCACCGACAATAGGATCATGGTTTATAAGGTTGCCGACGGAACAAATAAGCTTGATAATTTTCTTAGCAATGTGATAGCCTGGCGCAGCCTTTCCGCCAATCATTACCGTACGAGGAACACAATTGTCATTTGGATTCTTCTTAATACGATTGTATACTGTAATTATATGTAAGCAGTTCAGCAACTGTCGTTTATATTCATGAATACGTTTAACCTGTATATCGAATATGGAAGACAAATTAATCTTAACATTATAATGCTTTTCAATGTATTGAGCCAATTTAAGTTTGTTCTCCTGTTTCACTTTCATTATGCTTTGCTGGAAATCGGGGTCTTTAGCAAACTGCTTCAGTTGGGCCAATTCATCGAGGTGCGTGATCCATTTCTCACCGATCTTGTCGGATATCAAATCGTTCAGACCAGGATTGCATAGCAACAGCCAGCGTCTTGGCGTGATGCCATTGGTTTTGTTTTGGAATTTTTCAGGAGTCAGTTCGTAGAAGTCTTTGAATCTAAAAATAAAGATGCAAATACAATGCTGCTCAAAATCAAGATTGGTTTTAAAATATAGCACTTACAAATCTTTCTTAATGATTTCAGAATGAATTCTTGCCACGCCGTTGACAGCGTGCGAACCTATTATTGATAAATAAGCCATGTTTACTTTTTTCTCACCCTCTTCTTCTATTAAAGACATTCGCCTCATCCTGTCCATGTCGTCAGGCCATCTCTGAGACACTTGTTGCATGTGCAAATGGTTTATGTGATAAATAATCTCCAAATGTCTTGGTAAAATATTGTCAAGCATGGTGACTGGCCATCTTTCCAAAGCTTCTGGAAGGATAGTGTGGTTTGTGTAGGCGCAAGTCTTAACAGTGATATTCCATGCTTCATCCCAAGGCAATGACTCTATATCAATCAAGATTCTCATCAGTTCAGGTATTGCCATAGCTGGATGAGTGTCGTTCAATTGGATTGCAACTTTCTCCGGGAGCAATGTAAAGTCCGTTCTCACCGAGTCGCGAGATCCAAACTTTGACGATTTAAATCTGCGGATGATGTCTTGTAAGGTTGCAGCGCACATAAAATATTCTTGTTTCAAACGCAGTTCTTTGCCTTCGAAGAAATTATCGTTCGGATACAAGACGCGTGATATATTTTCAGCAAGGTTTCTATCCAATACTGCTTGAATGTAATCACCATCATTGACTAGATAAAAAAGAAGTTATTCAAAGTAAATAACAACAAAATCAGAACAAACTTACAGAATTTCAAATTAAAATCTATGGGCGATTTTGCGGACCATAATCGAAGAGTATTTACCACATTATTTTGGTAACCAGGGATAGGATTATCGTAGGGCAGAGCGAAAACCACTTGAGTATTCACCCACTTCTTGCCAGTTGCCGTTTCTTCGACTTTACCATAAAAATTAATCGGAATCATGTATTCGGGTCTAGCCTTCTCCCAAGGATTGCCAAAACGTAGCCAATCATCGGGCTCTTCCTGTTGTTCACCATTGATAATTTTCTGCGCGAAGATTCCATACTCGTAACGAATACCATAACCATAGGCAGCCATACCTAATGTTGCCATCGAATCCAAGAAGCAAGCAGCTAAACGACCCAAACCCCCATTTCCCAACCCAGCATCTTCTTCGTAATCTTCTAGCTCCTCCATGTCAAGACCTATCTGATAAAGAGCTTCATCGCACGGACTTTCTATACCCAAATTGATCATGGTATTTGTTAATGAACGGCCCATATAAAATTCCAAAGATAAATAATAAACACGCTGAAAATAGAATATTACATTATAAAATAAAAAATGGATCATATTATTTTGGTACTCATTAAAAAAGGAATGAAATTAATGTATATAATATTTTTTAACTATTTTATATTGATTAATAATAAAACATTGATTAAAAAAACATTGACCAAGAATTAATTCACATAGAATAATTTGGCCGTCTGTTTATTGCATATACATAATTTTTTTTATTAACGTTAATTGTTGAAAGTACTTATGAATCACTTTAGCAATAATCAGAGCCAATTCTTTTTATTAGTGTTGTCTGGTGTGCCAAAAAGCGACGCACTCAATTGTAATTCGCATATTATTAAGTATAACTTGTATGTGTTGAAAATGTATCATGTGGCTATTTCATACATACTCAATGAGCATGAGAATATATTTGTATACAGTAGTTGTTAAGTTCTCACTGCATCAACTTTCGAATTAATTTATTATTTTATACAAATAAAAAATAATACCAAAACTTGAGAAAATCTATAATTTTCAACCGTTTATGAAACAATTTTTAGAGAGAAAAATATTTCAAAGACATACAATGAATCTAAGATTCTGTAACAGAATTCTTATTGATTTAGAGTTAATAATTTTTAGTTAGAGTTTAGTTAATTTTAAGAGAATAGTGAATGTTCTTTGACACACTTTCAGTGAATTCCAGAGAATTTGCATTTAAAGTGTCTTCGTTATTCACATTAATTTCATCGAGAAATAATGATTTCAACGAGATTTTTTTAAATAATTCGCGATTCAATACATTAGCAAACGTCCCTATCAGTAAATAAAAATATTTGGTACGTCTGTTCGACAAGGGAGATAGCCTTTTACCCAAATGGAGTAATAAAGATTAAAAATGTTTTTAATTATAATTCCCGAAAAAAATCAACAATTACGGGTTTCTGGTTTAAGTATTTAAGGAAATAAATCTGCGATAAATGGTAACATCTGTTACAGCTCTACAATAAATCATAAACTAAAACTTTCAAAAATTGATGAGAGCAAAATCTGTGTCAACGTGTTTTTATGCCAATCATATGCATTATCAGGACCGACATTCACCGATGATAAACGAAAAAAGAAAATATAAAAATTCCATACATTTAATTAAATGTCTAATAGTATTGATTATCTAGATGTAAACAGATAAGAAAATGAGATTATTATGTGTGTTTTTGAGTTATTTATTTTTAGGGTGGGTCATATTTATTATCCTGTTCTCTTTGAAATGTTAAAAA
The DNA here is from genome assembly GCA_018845635.1 of Nicrophorus orbicollis. Lineage (NCBI taxonomy): Eukaryota > Metazoa > Arthropoda > Insecta > Coleoptera > Silphidae > Nicrophorus > Nicrophorus orbicollis. The sequence goes on along the minus strand of JAFMTC010000101.1, from coordinate 1,695,891 downwards.
TGTTTGTTACCTTCGGATCTTTTTCATAATAATATTGTTGAGTTCGGATCCACCTGGATACTAGATGATCCTTGACGGTATGAGCCAAGGCAAAATAGTAGTCCCTGGTGGTCGCGACATTGCGATCTTTAACGAGGGTGTAATGTAGATGCCTATTGAAGGTCTTTTTGATTTCGTTAACATCCCCTACTTCGGCAATGCCTCGAACGCTGATTTGCTTCCTGCGCTCATGATCACTCTGCGGTTTATACATCTTGACTAACTATCCCTGAGGTATCAGGGAAATTAATAAATAACTCCCGACCGAACACCGGGTGATAGCGAAATGTTTTACAAAGGTCATTGAGGACATAAGAAAAAGCGCAAGCGTTGGACAGTAAAGTAAGTTCTCTTACGGCTAAATATGTATCTGAGTAAGGTTTCGGTGTGTGCGTTGATCTTTGAGTAAAGTCGTGCGCGTATGTGTGTTGAAAAAGAACTGGAAAGAGCATAGATACACACACACGCACACACAGACACACACACATCCATACCAGCAGCAGCCAGCAGGAGTGCTTGCTTTCTCAATTACCTGATGACGTTCTACAATAATTCTAGTTCTTCTATTCGGCCATATTGGCTAAGAACTCTGTTTATAAAGTTAGTGACAACAATATTTACATAAAACGTTCAATTATCCGTGCATTTCTACGCATTATTTACCAAATGCAACAACAAATACCCTATAGTTTGATGTAAATTAAAAGTGGGAACGCTTCCAATATGTAAATACAGATAGGCCTGCCTGTTTGTTGACTGTTGTTGACCTAAAAGTGTATTAAATACCGTGCGCTGAATACGAACGTGCATTTCTTCCTGGAACATGATGTGTTTACACCAATATACGCTATTGAGATAATTTGTTCTTCCTGTTTAACATGTCAAATAGCAAGAAACAAGAGCAGTATATATTAAAGACATCTTCAGACGTGGGAAGCTCAGTTCCACCCCGTTACCAGCCACCACCACTTCCTCCATCTTCAACTAATACTGGAGGAATATTAAAACATAAAGATGCCAAGCACTATGTACCAAAAATATTCCATTCTCAGCAGCAACTGAAATATCCCTATTCTTATCAAGTGGGGATCCCACAAAATAATCGAGCAACTGTTGACCAAGAGGAGACTCAAGTGCAAGTGCATCAAAGACATTTGGATGAACAAGCAATACACCAAAAAGTACAAAATTCACGTTTCACAGAAGAAGAATTTAACAGACAAGCAGACATGTTAAAATTTGTTAGAAAAACTGATGAAAACATTAAAATAATACCAGAACAAAATCGTCAGCATGATGCCAGACAAATGCAAACACTAATAATTGAATTAAGGTCCCTCAAAGAAGCTAACCAACGTTTGGCAGATGATAATCAGGAACTTCGAGATCTCTGTTGCTTCCTCGATGATGACAGACAAAAGGGCAGAAAGCTTGCTAGAGAATGGCAAAGATTTGGACGTTACACTGCTTCTGTAATGAAGCAGGAAGTATCTGCTTACCAGAGTAAACTTCGAGAGCTAGACAATAAGCAGCAAGAACTCATCAAAGACAATCTTGAATTAAAGGAATTATGTCTATGTTTAGATGAAGAGAGAGGTAATAGTATTTGTGCATCTTGTGGCAGTAGTGCTTCAGGAACAAACTTAAGAGATGATGGAGATGGATCAAGCTCAAGTACAAATGCAGATGAGCCAACATTGATTCAACAATATACCAACCTAAATCTTTCTAGAAGAACAGCCAGTAGAGAAAGATTATTGCATGACAATTTGGCTCGACAACGAAATTCATTCAATGGTAAGAAATCCATTCATTTTAAAAGAAACAACTAATAAAGTTTAATATTTCAGATCAAATAATGCAGTATGTAAGAAGTTTGGAGAGCAAAGTAAAACAATTGGAAGATGATAAAAGATCCTTAACACATAAAATAAATCAAATTGCTGCAAGTACCGGTGATCCAACAATTGCTATGCCCATGGACATAGGAGTCACAGCATTAACTGGTAGACCAGAAGCTGTTGTAAGGGCTCTACAGGTTTTAGAAGTCCGGGAACAATTGGAAAGGGAGGGCAGACTTGCAGACCATGGAGAAAATATTACAGAATCAAATGGTGATATGGATGATGGTGAAAAGGCACTTGTTAGAGAAATGTGCAATGTAAGATATTAAATTAAGTTTTATGTTGTAAAATAATTTATTGATGATTTTTAGGTTGTATGGAGAAAATTGGAAGAATGTCCACAGTCTAGGAGATAATTACAATATTACTATTTACAAACTAGTTCATTTCTCTGAATTAATGTATTATATATTTATATTTGCCTTAAGAGATTATTCATATTTTATTACATTTTTATATAAATTATAAGTAAAGTGACATTACCATGGTGGGCCAATATATTTATAACAAAATGAAAGTATAAACTTATGGTGAATATCATTAATTATTGTTATATTTATCTATCGTTATTTCTTTCATAATATCGTATTTATCCTTTGAAACCAATTTGATACATAAGTAGTAATAAAAAATATGTTTTATTTATTTATAACACATTTATAATACCCCAATTTTTATTCCTTGAATCAGTTTTAGCCTAACCGCATAAATGAAATACTGCTTCTAATACTTGATTTTTATTGAACAAGTTTATTTTCTATATTTTATAGGAACAATTCGTGAAATACCAGAATAATTCATAACAGCTTATATTAAACGAAATATATATTATACAGTAAATTGCAAAATAATTTCTGGAATAAATATAATTATTTATATATCACAAATAGAACAATCGCTGATTAAACATATGTTGTGATATTGGTGTCCACAGACCAATGTGCTATGTTCTAATATCGCAGAATTTATAGCAAGATCACATTTTGAACACTTATGATTTGGTTTAACAACATCTTTACCTTTTAAATCTCCTGCATGTTTATTGCTTAAAAACTTTTTTAAACTTAATTCGAACTAAAACAAAAAATAAACATCAACACGTTTAGCAAATTTAATTATCATTTATATAGATCATCTCACCTGATCCTGTTTTCCATTTATGGTTTCTAGGAAAGATGCGCTCTTCTCGTGATCTCCAGTAATTTCGCTAAATATACACAATTGATAAAACTGTACACCTAATTCACTGTTATCTATATATTTGGAATACTTCTTTAACAACCCGACCGTGTTAACACCGCCTATTGATTTTATCATACTTAGAGCAAATTGATTCCAAGAGATTGTTGCAGCGGCATCAAAATCTATAGTTTTATCACAATTCAAACAACTCTTTTGTTTATATTTAATTAACTTCCTCACCGATTCGTCCCATAAATCGTACGTAAACTTTTTAGAATATTTACTGAAGAGGTCGATATCGGCAAATTGAACAAGTAAAGGCAAATTTATATTTTTAGTAAAATTAGACTCTATATGATTCTTATACATGTAGGGAACGGATTTATAAATATCAGATTTCTTCTGGATTAATTCACAGCCAATATCATAAAACTTTGGTTGATTATTTTTTGCAGTGGGCAAAGGAAAACCGCAATTACATAATAGGGAACTATTTCCATTATACTTTATAAACATTTCTAAAATATAGTTAAATTCTAGTGAATCTTTGTCTAGGTCTTTCAATAAATTTTCTTCTTTTAAATGATTAACAAATTGATTATAACACCACTCTGAAACATTATTGTCATCTGGTTCTAATTTATTTATATACTCTTCAAAATCTTTGAATTGCGCTAATATAGTAGCTAGAGGCCTTGCAATCAATAGGTCTTTAAATTGAGGTAACTTTAATTTTTCATTCATCTTATTTACTTGATACTGCCTAAATATTATATTAGTTATATAATTAGTATCCTGCGTTTTCTCTGATTGGTCATCGATAGATAAAGTTTCCTTTGGTTTTTCTGAAATTTCATCATGTTCTGAATGGTCATCTTTATGTGAAGAACAACCTTCACGTACGTAACCATTCTCAACAGTAACGATTCCGTTTGAAACATCAAGATTTTTCATTTTTTTAAAATGCGGCTCTAATTGTGTTAAAATTTTATTACCCTGTAATTTATCCTTAAGTATACTTGAGATATTCATTGCTACGTTGCCCAACTCATCTTTGTACTTCAAAGAAATTTGAGCGCACATATAAAATTGCTTGTTATTCAATGCTTCCGTAAGCAACATTTCTAAATTCATCAAGGCCATAATTTTAATATCTTTGGTATTCCATAAATATATATAATTTTTCACAACTTTAACATCCTTTATAATTGATTTAAATTTAAATAATAATTTCATTTCTCTATCAAAGACCAATAAGATATTAGGTCCAAAGGTAATGAAGAAATTATCCGTGGCAATGATTTTCGAGAAATTGACGATGCCATGAACATCTCCGCTCACGGTCAGTTTCAAATTCGAGTCGGCTTTACTACGATCTATGGAGACAAGCTCCGTTCTAAGCTCATGCAGACTTGTCTTAAATTGATGAGTACAAATTACCGAAGCATTAAAATCTGCTTCCCATATTCTCAAACCTGGTCTCATACAGTATATCTTAACACCTTCCAAATTTTCCTCAGTCGCGAATATCTCGTCGTCTTTCAATATTTTAAAAATACTTCTGTCTTTACTTTTTAAAGCTACTATTTCCGGTGGACTCACGGCGTAAAAGCATGCTCCAAAATCGCCTTTTCTAACTTTCTTTCCTATCTGTCGGTATTGCTCAAAATCCGTGTCACAAAGGTATGTCTTAGTTTCAGTTGATACTAACAAGTATTTGTAGTATACATCCAATTGTACAATCTTACTATCCAAGTTCATTAATATAGTAATCGGATTATGGAATATGGTTTTCGTCTAAAACAAAACAAATATTTCTATAATAATTTTAAAAAAAGTTATAAAGTTAAATTTAGTTTCACGTGTACTAAATATAGATGATATTTTTAATCATAGTAATTATGTTAAAAAATGCTGATTTTTAATATAATTCCAAACAGTCTAATATTCAATATTAAATAAATAATCAATGAGTATAAATAGAAGAAATTTAGCCACAAATAAAAAAAAGTATAATTCAGATAAAATTTTCCAGATATTTTCAACCTTAAATTCAATGATATATTTAAATAAGAATTTTAGAAGCCTTATTATTTACTGCATTGATTATATTTCTTTTATCTTAAATGATAATTGAGTTATCAGAAACTAAGTGTTTACAACATGATACAAATATATGTATAACATTTGTTTACATTAAGATTTTATACATACCAAACTTCCTATATTTGAAATAGCTGAAACTTTTCCATTGCTGTCACCACAATAAAGATCATTGAAATTCCAAATTAAGGATGTAATAATATACCCTTTATGCTCATTATATACTTGATATTTATAATTGCAATCATTGAAACAATGTTCAATTAGAATTACAGAACCCTTTTCAGTACCTGCAGCAATAGCTTTTTCATTTGGGCCAATTGCAATATTAGATATTGCTCCTTCCTAATAAGTAATTTAGATGATTAATCATTTAATTGTATGTGGGGGATATTACCTTAGTTGGAACAAGCTTGAGGAATTCACATGGATTTATTGTAAACACATAGAGTCCTCCACTTAATGAACCAAAAATTAAGTAATTTTTGGATACATTGAAACAAGTATACTGTAACACAACTCTATTTTATAATGATATATGTATTTTATGACGTTAAATAATACCTTAATACGCTGCGTATGTTTAAGTGGCTGTTTTATGATATTGTTAATATCATTGTTCATAAAATCGATCAAAAAATATGGTCTTGACATTATCAATATATACAAAACACAAAAAAACAAGTGTGAGGTTATTGTTGTATTGTTCTTGCTGACTTTGACATATCAAACTTCAAATTGTTACAGAGAAACCAACTTCAAGAAATGAAAACTTTGCGCAGGAAATGAAATGTACGTGAAAAAAAAACTAAACGTTTATTCATAAAGGTTGGTTGACTTGTTGGAGAAAGTGCAATGGACAATCACTGACAGTCAGTTCAAGGCAGTTGTGAAATAGTGTAGTGTTTTGTGTATGTGACTTATTATATTTAGATGTTATTTATAAATATTTCGTAAGTCTGAATTTGACTATTCTGTTATCTGCTAAAGGTTTTTGCGATCTTTTAATCATTAAACCGTTATACTTGTTTTATACTATTTAGAAAGTTCTATACATAGAATTCTTATTGCAGCTAGTGAAATGGAACTACCCAATGAAATACAAACTTTATTTCAAAAATACAATGCCAAATGTGATATAGCTGGATGCAACAATAGTATGGAACAAGTCGATGATGGAGATATTATCGATGTGGAGCAAATTAATTTGGGCAATGATGAATCATGGTATGTGAAAAGCTCTATCAGTTGTTATCAGCGTATAAACTTCATAATTTTAGGTTAATGGAAACAAATTCTGCACAAACATTGAATTTGAGCTCTTGGTTATACAATCATCAGGATGATTGCAATACTTTTAATTCTGAACTGGTTGAAAGTAAACCATATGCCTTAAAAAAGAATATAGATACTAGGACATTTACAAGACCCAAGAAAAGGAATTTGGGTGCAGCTCTAGAAAGATATAATGAGGAAGAAGAGAGAAGAGTCAGCTTATCAAATGAAATTCACAATTATATCTCTAATCATGAGGACACCCAAAAGCACAAGCCTTTGGATTTTGATTTGTCTCAACCAACATATACACACTTTTTTGATAATATATTGGCATCTGCTAAAGAATCTGACTGTTTCCTGAATATGTCACCACCAAGTTTAGTAAACTCCATGTGTTCTTCGACTTTTACCAACTTGATGGAAAGCAGTATCATAAAAAATGACCCTGTATTAAGAGAAATCAGTGATGCAAACTATGGAGAGGAAGCTTTAAATTTTCAAGTTAATGAAACACAACAATGCCAATCCTTTACAGAAAGTTGTAGTAGCATTAACTCAGACTCACCAGAGACTTTTTTGCAACAGACTTTACCCAAATTGAATGGTACTTTCAACAATATTACAACTGAAGAAGACAAAGGAATATTTGAGGAAGATTTAGAAGATAGTTGCAATGAATTTATTAAAGGTTTGTATGGCAAGCAATGATATATTTCAATCATTGTATTAATATTTATATTTTAGGTGATAGAGTTTCATTTCTAAAGGACACTCATGTAGAGAACATAGATCCAAATATAACGATAAATAAGATTACTTCAACAAAGCTTAATGCGACATACGAAAAATTGAACGACAATAAATTTAATAACACTTTTAAGAAAGACTCATTTAGTGAAGCGAAAATCCTAAACAGCACATTTCAAAAAGTTCAAGACAATAAAGAACGCGAAAAGTTATTATACAAAATGCAAGACAATAATTTAAATCAGACATTTAGAAAGAAAGTGGAGGAAACGTTTTCCAGGAAGTCTTCGTCTATTGGTTACCATTCCAACAGTGCAGAGACGGTAGAATGTAATAGCACAGTAATTATCGATACTAAATTAAATTCTCCGGAAAAAGTAAGCGATGAATCCGATTATAATTTTGAAAAAGTGAATATCTCATTAGATAAAAACAAAGAATCTCCTCCACTTGTTACTTCATATTCTGATAATTCAGATATAATGAGTCCAATTCTAAATACAACTAGAGACATTGAACAGACTAAGATGGCTGAAGTAGAGGCCATTGTCCAAGAACAAGAAAGAAGTAAATATAATATATTTTTCAGTTTCAATCATTTTCTAACTTTTTCTTCAATTGTAGGTTTACAAGTGATGTCTACTCCGAAGCCATCTAAATCATTGTCGAAATTGTTCGACAACGCACGTATATCTCCAATTCCAAATTTGGTAATCAAATCAAATTATTCTGATTCGGAATTATCGTCGGAGGAATATTCAACAGTGCGTTCGACTTTATCGGAGAAGCCAACGCTTGAAAGAAACGTGAAAAGTTTAAGTAATTTAAAACAAACATTCGAAGCTCCAAAATCCAAAATGCTGTATACAATGAGCGATGCAAAAGGAAGTAGTTTTTTGAAAAGGCCTGAAAGTAAAATAAGAAGTTGCAGCAACCTCGGATCGCTCAATTCGCAACTGCGGAAATCTTACACAAATCTGCAACCGTACAACAGTAATTTGCCAAATATAAATGCTAGAAGTAAAGTCGACCTTAACGCCACCCAAACTAGATCTGCTAAACAAGAGGTAAGTTTATCGCTTTTGTATTTATTTTTAGCAGAAAATAATGGTAATGTTGTATTCGTAGGTATTTAAAGTGCCAGACGCGCGAAAGGAACAACCTTCTAGTACTAATGATACTTTTGTGAAGCCACAAAGTAAGATAAGTAGTTTGCCAAGACCCATCTCTTCCACAGGTATCCATAGATCAATGTCAAGGATTCCTGGACCAAAATCTACTAAGTAAGTGTTATTATTTCACACTTTTATTATAATTTAATTGTATCATTTAAAGATAGATGCATATTTTTTGAGTAAATAGATCAAATATATTTACATATGTGTTTTTGTTTCAGGTCTACAAATATTCGACAGATATCGAAATCATCCAGTAAAATTAATGTTAATGATGGACATTAACATAAAAAAAATAAATCTTACTAGTGCCTTACATTACGGTCTTTTGTTTTATTATAAGTACATATCATGATGAATATTATAATATATTTTTTATTAATATGTACAATTTGCTCATATATTGTGATGTTTAAAAAAAAGATGAAAGAAATTGAGACTATTTTTTTAAAGAAGTGTTTAAACGACAAACTGGAATTACGTAGTTATCATCAAATATGAGTTTATTATATGAAATAATGTCCTTGCGAATTTGTTTGTATCTATATGTTTACAGCAATTATTTTATTAACATAGTTACGAATACATTATATATTCTGCTTGTTGTTATTTATCTTGTATGATTTGTTATAATTGTTAATATGTCAATAACTATATAACGTTTATTTATCGGTTTTGTCGTAGTCGTGTTTCGTTTGATACCATTAATCTCACATCGATTGAACACAATCAAATTCATTTATTCCATAACAGATGTACTGAATTTAATGATTTTTACATGAGATTAAAATATATTAAAAAAAAAGATTATATAAAAAAAAAGTAAAATATAATATTTGAATAAATATCTAATTTATTATACATCTGCTATTTCTTTGCGACGCTGAGACCAAACGGTTTAACACTTTTTATTTTCTTTAAGAGGATCTGAAAACGCAATAAGATTAATTGCTAGTAGTTTTTCATCCATTTCCAACTTACTAAGTTATCTTTCTCGATTTTCTGCTGCTGCTTCTTCCTGTTTACCATGCTGTTGGAAACTTTCGAATATTGTGGTGCCAATTTGTATTGGCTTGGTCTCTTACTGTGCTTCAATATTTTCTGCATCAGAATGTTATTTTTTCGCTCGATTTCTCGCAACTCGATATCGTATGGTTTCGTCTCAATGTGAGTCTTCTGCAAAGCATTGCTGATTAAATTGAAATCTAGTATAAACTCGTTCTCGTCGTTCTTCAATGTCTCATCTTCGGAATATTCGGAACTGCTAATGTTCCCATCAGATTCTTCGCTGCTCAGCAAGTGTTCTAAAACATTGTATTTATCTGGGATTTCCTTTTTCCCTGCTTCAACTGGCAATTTGGTTTGCCTTTTGACTTTCTTAATTTTCAGGCTCCGTTTTGAATCTGCGCTAGGTGTTCGTTCGGATTCACTGTTTGCCGAAGACATGCTGCTTTTTAATTAGTTTTTCATACTAGGTAGACACTATTAATTGTAAAATGGACGTGGCTCTCAAAAATATTATTTTTGTTTTATGGTTTCCATAAGTTACTCACATTCAGGATAATTATCGTTTGATTCATACTCGTTTATTCGTTTCCATAACTACATATTTGTAAGGTTGCCTCTCCAAGTTATAGTCCTATTAATCTATTACTATAATACGTAATAACCATGCATAACATAATAAATTTAAGCATTCAATAAAGTTTATAAGAGTTTTTTTGCTTAATGGAGCGCTTTAGTAGAAATTTTGCGCGTGAGGTTCATAATCATATTCAAACTGTGACAATTTGCGCCGCATATAGGGAATTTATTCACTGTTTTTATAATGAAATCGATATACAATACTGCTCTAAACTTTTTATTTAATTACTCCATTAATTGGATAATTTTATATTCAAATTAAACCTAAGCATGTGGACTTTCTAACGTAGTGTTGCACTAAATCCATAAACTTTTGTATTTTATTGTTTTGTAATAATAAATATTATCTGTAAAGTACGGCTTCTGTAAATGGCAAACTTAAACATATCAAAGTGATCCACCATATTTTCAGATAAACAACAGGTGCACCCTCGTCTATGTAATTGAGACTCTGCTTTTTTAGTAAACCCCATTTTCAAAAACTACCGCATTCCATATGTAGTGTCGTCTTACTTTTTAAAGTTATATTACATATATCCTTTAAAATTTTAATTTATGAAAAATAATGAAGATTTTTTTCTTACATGAATATTCATTTACCAATAACAATTTTATAGAGTGCATTTAATAGTTTCACAATTATCATGATATACTTTTATTTTAGGATCGTTTTTAATAAATGGAATTATTAGAATTTCTATTTTAAAATCGAAATCATTGCATTTGCTTGCTTTATAAGCAGAGAAGCAACAAGCCTTGGAATGAGTAACACAAATCAAATATAACTAGTATTACATATAGTTTCAACTAGACTTGATTCGTGGAAGGACATGATTTCCATATTCAATTTAATTTAACCTCGGCTTATACGTCCACCAATGTTATAAATTAGTTGCAATTTATTAATAAATACTATTAGAAAAAAAAAGTATGAGTAATCTTGATACGTTGACTAAAAGGACAATTTAGTTATAGTGTTTTTTGAATATTCAAATGAATTATCAGATTTTTCGATGATTACTTTAATTTGTGGTTAGTTATAGATACGCAACCACACGCGCGTTAGTGTTTAAAAATTATCTTTTATTTGAGTTTTATATTTAAATTGTATACGTAGTAGATTTTATATGGTTTTATGTCTAGATATAATATTTGCTATAAACACAAACAGAGCAACATTTTGCATAGCATTTTATTAAGCAATTAGTAACGAGGGTGGTGTCCACTTGTTAACGAGCTGTGTTAAACGTTATTTTGAACTGTAAAGTATTGTTGAATAAGTGAATTTCTTTTGGATAAGTTCGTCAGCGACCACCAAAAAAAATGAAGTGAATTAAAGCAGTCGGCAACCTTGAGATTCGAGCTGTTCGAAATAGTTGTAATTGTAAATCCCGGTTGCTTTTCTATCATCTGCATTATCAAATGTCAAAACAAAGTAATCCATAAAATCAGTATTATGTTATGAAGAGTGTCTTTTTATTGTCGTAATATATTTGTATTGGGAAGTTTGAGGTTATAGTGGAAGGAAATCTATGCTCAAGATGAATAGCGACCGTCTGATATTTTGGTTAATTTTTACAATTTATTGGTGCAATGGCCACACTAAAGAAGAACCTGATAAACTCAAAAATGATAATGAAAACCAATTTCGCATGAACAGGGAGAAAAGTACTTACACTATGCTCAGTGAGTCAATTAACCAGGCAGTCAATAATGAAAGTAAGTTTTTCATAGCAGATATATAACTACTGGTAGCGGTGAATCTCATATGACATATTATATTCTATTGTAGATTTACATGAAACTTGCAATAATGATGACTTCACTTGCTTAGCAATGGCTTCCAATGATAAGCTTGGATTAGAAGCTATTAGGGCTTTGCATCAACGGTTGGATGATGATGCTAATGGAAATATAGATCTGTCTGAAACTGGAGATGTAAGCTGAATGTTGAATATTCCTGTAAGATTTTCTATCTTTCTTTTGTTGTAGTTTTTAAGGGAGGATTTGAAGTTAGATTCAGGGTATGAAAAAAGACAGAAAGTCTTTCATTTCAATGATGATATGCATATATCAGTTAAGGAATTGTGGGAGTCCTGGTTAAGATCAGAAGTTCATAACTGGACTATTGAACAGACTACAGATTGGCTTACTGTTTGTGTGGATTTGCCTCAATATGTTGATAACTTTATTAGGCATAGAGTCACAGGTGCTAATTTACCTAGGTAATTTTCACAAAACTAGTATTTTCAATATGTACAAGAATGTTTTTATAGATTGGCTGCTAATAATATGCATTACTTGAGTATACTTGGAATCAAGGACCCTATTCATAAACAGAAAATTTCATTGAAAGCAATGGATGTTGTTCTCTTTGGGCCACCAAAAGGTATTTATTATTAGTGGTTATCACGCAAAAGAAAAACGCATTCCATCAACAAATATTTGGAGTTTTTATCCATCTATATTATTTAAGATAGTCAACATCTTTGGAAAGATTTTACTCTTATTACCCTCATCATTGGTGGCGGTATTGGTTTCTGGTATGCTTTGCAACAGAACAATAAATTCAAGAGTAAATTTAATCGCATGAATAGAGATCTGGAAGGTCTAGAGACCCTGCAAAAAGAGTTGGAACAAGCCAGGCAAGCAAATGAAAGCGTGGCTAGTGAACAAAGAGATTTGCACAAATCGAATTCTGATTTAGAAGTTACAGAGCTTAAAGCTGAAAATGAGGTATCATATATTACTCAATTTATTAGTAAAGGTTAAAGTTTATAAATATTAATTTTATTAGATGTTAAGAACACAACTTCAGATAGCAGCTGGTGAATTGAAGGACAGGTGCTGGTCTCCACCGCCAGGTCTTCAGCAATGGCTTCAGTTAACCCATGAAATAGAAAATAAAGCATATATAAAAAAGAAGATATGTGCAGATAAACAGTTGCAGCAGGCAAGACAAGCAGTATGTTTATTGCAATAAATGTTCTAATGTATTAGTATCAAAGTTCTGTTGTTTTTTAGTGCGAAAAATTAAGGAAAAAAAGATCTAGTTTAGTGGGAGCTTTTGTATCGACGCACGGTAAATCTATTGATGAAGTGGATCGAAGTATAGTGGAAGCTAGAACATCTTTAAGAGAAGTAACCCAAGAACTTGAAGAACGAGCGCACAGATGGAAGCAAGTAGAATTACTCTGCGGTTTCAAAATAATTAGCAACAATGGACTGCAATATCTAGAGACTGTCTTGTACAAACATTTGAATGAGCGAGCATTTGCATTGAGAGGTAATTATTACATGAGCACCTATTTTCTCTTCTAATTAATGTACTGTTCTTTACTAACTCACAGTTCAAAGTCTCTAGTAGAATATTGATATTAACACTTCTAGTCAATGTCATGTTATTTTAGAAATTAGAGAAAAAGATTGAATATTAAATAATTGCAATTGTAGGAAATATGAGTAGTCAAGATGATTTAGATGATGAAGCCAGTTCTATTTACACAACTGCAGGTAAGAACTTATCTTTTGACGATGAAGCTCAGGATTACTCAGAGTGATTCTACTTTTCCCGATTCGGATTGATTTAATATATTATAATAATTTGCTTAATAGTTTTTTTTTATAATTTGTGTTTCACATTTGCCTACTCTTAATTGTGTTAAATGAGGTGGTTTGATAAATTAGCGATTTATAGTTACAATGATTTATTTTGATTTCATTTGGGTAATTCAAGTTTGAAATAATTAAGAAACTTAAAGTTTACATATATTTCCAATCAATTCAATTGCCAAAATTAGTTAATGAAAATGTACAATAATAGAGATATATATATTTTTTAATGTATTTTTAGTATATATGTATATATTTTTCATCTAAGAGTTGTGTCAACTTTAGGATTCAATTTGCCTGTATTTTTCGTCTTTATTATTTCCATTAATATTAAAGCACATTAAATTCAAAATAACATTATAATTATTGAATGTATAATTTATTACTTTGTTTCCTTTTGAGTGATCCAATATTCATTTGATTACGTTTTTGTTTGTTACTAGTTGCAGCAATATATTTTTAATACACTATACAATTAGAATAAGTAACAAGGTAAGCACAAGAGACAATTATATGAATACATTGCTTCAAATAACTCGCTTTGGAATGTGTGTAATGATGTTTTAATTGATAGTTTTTTGTAGTATAATGTAATTCGTTGAAAGTGTAGTAATTCGTATAGTAATTAATAGAGACTGATCTACATATATATGAAATTATACATGTGATAGTTATTATTTAGAACATTCAACATATCTGTGTAGGATCAATGGAAATCAATCAGGGTCAATGGAAAGAAATGGATTCATCTGGAAGCGAAGCAAGTAAGCAAGAGGATGATGCCACGAGTACTGAAACACCGATTAAATTCATCGTTGGCGCGGAAAGGTTAGATTGTTGAATTTCATAAATATTTCAAAAGTGCATAACTTATATTATTCACAATTTCAGTGAAGAAATTCCAGTTGGGGCACGAAATATATCAGTTAGAAGTATAAGCAATAATAGTATAGTAAGCAGTTCGAAGCCAACAGGTGCAATAAATAGGTCAAAATCGCACGATTCCAATATTTCCGAAATAAGTTATAGACCGAAATCCGTCCAAGAGGAAACCTTATTAGAGAATGTACGGCCCCAAGCTGTAAAGCCGAAAGTTATTAAAGAAACTGCATGTGCCGAAGACGATGTGTACTCAACTGATTCATCCGTCGTAGATGACGACGTCAAGAAGAAGAAAAGAAAATTGTTCGGATTCGGAAAGAAGAGCAAAGCTAAAGATTAATAACGACTAATTGCAATAATTTATGTAGAAAATTTTAATGAATATCCCTTAACCGTGATCTATTGCAATTTTTCATGAAAAACAAAAATTGTCACGTCTTCCAATACTGAATTGTGGTACAGTTTATAATTTTATTCGATTTTTATTCAACCTCTATAATTTTATGCAATTTTATTTTGTATATATATATTTGAATTTATATATTATATTTATTTGGCAGTGTTTTCGATTAATTAAAAGTAATAATATTAATAGCGTATCACGTGACGTGATAGGTATGATGGATTGAAAATTTTTAAGTTATTTTTTTAAATACCGTTATGGAATGTTATCTATAAACAGAAAACCAATATATACAACAAAATAGACTGACGTGTATTCTATACCAAAAGTGTACTTGAAAAAAGAAAACATCAATATAAATATACTTTTAATGAAAATATTTGTTTAAATTTACTTAACACATTATTCTGTATAACTGTAATACATATTTGTACGATTTAAACAATACAAGTTGAATAATTTAGATGTACAAAAATAGTTTGAAATAAGTAAATAAATATACAAATGTATATTTATATAATTATTTTTAAATAGGCAGTGTGTCTAACATATTCAAGGATATCATTTTCTTAATTAAGGTATATAACGATTGACTATCGCATCAGCCTGTTCCTGACCCTCCTTCCAAGTTTCATGCCAATCAGTCTTTTCGTGTGGACTCTCGCAATCATAAACGGATTCCTTGGTTTTACTCATTACCTTATACTCCCCCGTGTAAACATTCTCGCATACATAACATTCGAATGAACTAACTCCATACTCTTCTCCGTACTTTTCGTATCCGTAGACTCCTCGTAAAAGAGTTCGTATTAACTTTAAATTCGTGACTTTCTTATGAGTTTTATGTTCTAGATATTTGTCATAAAGTTTATCATTCGCGTTGAGCTTCAGTATATAATTAGCCAAATCTTTTACGTTTGGGAAATCCCTCATGTGTATAATGGAATGATTATTAGGTGTCCAATCCTAAAAGTATTTAGTATAATAATAGAAATTCAAATCACTTAAAAATGATTTCAAATAAATGCATCCGTTATTATTATTATTTATATAGAAGATGATCTGTTTGAAACACGTTTAAGCTGCATTAAGCAAATAGAATCACCGCGAAAGCAAAGACTTTACTTGCTTCAAAAAGTCTGTACTTGCGCTACCAAATCATACATTGACTGTCGGAGATCCCATATAAATCGGTACAGATCCAGCGATTAATGGCCTCCACAATTTTTCCGTGATATAATCATAACAATTGGCATTCTCCACGGCTAATACGAACTTGTACTGTGATACAAAATGCATAAAATCTGGGTCGTATAAGTTATATGTCCCGTTCAAATGAAACCTAAAATCGTCATTATTAATAATTATTGAATATATCCGACAACTCAATTTTCATTACTTCTTTGGTAACTTCTTGTTGTTCAAACAAGGTCCGTACGAATCCACTTTTATGTAATTCATGAGGTCTTTCACGATTATATCTCTTCCGCTCGGCGTATCGCAATCAGAATGTAGGTAAAATACTGGAGCCAAGTCTTTTAGCAGTGCGTTTTTCATGGCGGTCTTCTTGAGATACTGTTTGGTCATTAGAAGGGATATTTCTTTTAAATACTGGAGAGGCATAGGGAATGTGCTGAACCTACTGAACGTGGATGTGATTGCGAATAGGTCTTGCACGCGTTTGTCCATAAATAGGGGCAGATTTTTTGGAGACTCTTCGTGAAATATCGCCCACGGTTGGTCCATGTTATCTGGTAAGTTATGTATATCAAATTTGCTCCCATAGAACATCAAAAACTACAAAGAAATCAATGTATAGTAAATCGCAAAAGAAAACAAATCATTTATGTAATATCATTACTTTAGTTTTAGGATTATGGACATGACGACGGTCTGAAGTTATGAAGCATTTAAATTGATGATTACAGCTGATCACTCTCTCCTTAATTACGAATGGTGTCCACCATATAATGACTGGATCATCTGTATCGTTACTTATTATCGCCTGAAACAATGTTATAATGAAAATTATTCGAGATTCTTTAATATATTTGTTTTGCACACTATAGTTTTGTCAAATAATTCACAAGTAGAGAAAATTAAACAATATTTGAAATATATTTCATAACAGACACTACTTTTTAAGCACAAAATAATACATTTTCAAATAGTACAAACAAATAATATTATAATTAATAAAAATCAATATAAGTTTAGTCATATATTTTTTCATTTAACTAATTGGACATGATTGAGTGGTTGTACATAATTCGAAACAGTCTCTTTCATTGCATTAAAAAAAAGTCGCCTTTCGAATATTATACAGTTTTATATTTTCATCATTCATTTCATTATTAAAAATATTACTTAACTATTACCTAAGATTAGATTCATAATTATATACATATTATGTGGAATTAATCCTAATAAACAATATATTGCGATCAATTTACTACTATGTTACTACTTCTGTATAAATTAGATGTAATCAATTCACCTATTTTATTGTGATCAAATGATTCTTATGGTTTGAATTTGATTACTTTTATAATTTACTTTCTAAATTGCACATACAATTATGTTTTCAACTAACAACTAAACTTTTATAGATTCATTATTGTTTTGATGAAATACAC
This sequence comes from Nicrophorus orbicollis, assembly GCA_018845635.1. Classification (NCBI taxonomy): domain Eukaryota; kingdom Metazoa; phylum Arthropoda; class Insecta; order Coleoptera; family Silphidae; genus Nicrophorus; species Nicrophorus orbicollis. Next base: position 1,678,286 of record JAFMTC010000101.1, on the reverse strand, counting down.
ATTAAACCATCCAACTGGAAGTAGAAAATTAAATTGATTTGCATTTACAACCAAGTTCAAGATACAAGGTCAGGATCACGATTATGTAACAGCTACATTTCTAATATGAATGACCTTTTTTTTTGTGAAATGTAGAAATGAGGTTCATGACCTTTTTAATAACATTACGTTTTAAGTAAATGCAATGTAATTATAAGTCATTTTTTTTGTAAATTTTCTATAACGTTCAAGGGAGAGTTATTTGTAAATAAAATACTTACAAATATTTATGTTAAGCTGAAAACTAAGCAATTTATTAATTAAGTGTGGTAACCATTCAAATATTTATGTGAAAATCAGGCTATGATATTAGAATGTTATGTATAAAATATGTTAATAAAATATATCTTAAAAATAAGAAATTAAATATGTACGAATTACGAGCTATATTTTAATATAATTCATGAATCATCAGTTTTTAGCGTGTACCGGATGTACATCCCAGAAATATCAAAGTATATGGTTATTTCTCCTTTATCACAGTGTTATTTGAATTAGCTTATACAGGATAGATATCATATCTGCAGTTGATTTGAGAATACCAATGACTTTGATTGCAATAACTGTGACTTATTTTGCAAGTCATAAAATAGAACATTTGAAAGTACAGATTAGTTTATATTAGACGATCGTTGTTCGGTGACAACCGGAAGATTCAAATTAGAAATTGAAACAACCGTTCAAAAAAAAAAGAATATAAAATTGTTAATTATATCAAATTATGGATTAGTAAACATGTATTAGTAAAAAAATGATGATACCTTATGCATAAGAAAAAGTATAAAACAAATAATCAATAGAGCTATAAGACTCCTTATTTTCATTTTTGCTAAACAAAATGTCATAGTGACGGTTTGCTGTTTTTTGAATTTAGGTGGAATGAATGCTGCAGTTGATCACTATTTGGAGTGCGAATTTGCATCGGATTTTGAATGCACGTTTTTCGATCTTCAGCTCTTCTATATCTCTTTTTATTGTGTGCAACTGATTTTTTTGCGCGATTTATTTTTGCGTGCGAGCACGAATTTAAACTGAAACTATGTTCATTGAAATCAAACAGACAATTTACTGTGTGGTGGACGACTTGGGACGACTGTTCAGGTATATGGTATTGGTGCGCATCCGCATGCGCGACACTTCGGAAGTGAGTTGTGTGTTGTGAAATGTTCTCAGGATTCGTTCTTTCTGGTCTGTCTACGGCGCTGTAAGCAAACGACATTCTTTGTTGCTACCAACTCCTTACATTTAACAGTAATTTGGTAAGTAAAAAGGAATTATCTTATAAGAACGTCCCACGCTGCTTCTGCCGACACCAAAATTATGTATGTCTATTGACGTTCAACTTACAGAAAATAGCTAGAATCGTTTGACTGATCATTTTTTCATGTTTCCTCTATGGATCCTGCACGTGTCTGCATCAAATTTATCGTGTATTTCGCGTTTATTTAAAAAGACTGATCAAGCGTGAATACGCATCCATCTGCCGAATCAACTAGATATCTAGTCTTGCACATCTCATTACAGTTATATACGTCTATTAATTAGAGGCTGTGACAGATTTAAATGTCAAACATTAATATAAAATTTTAAATATTTTTTTAAATAATTTTTCTATTATCACTTGCGTTTTTATTTTTTTTATTATTTTTTTTCTAAAATATAACTAATTAAAAAAGTAATTAATATTAAATGCACATACAGCAATTGTTCATATGAAATGAGGGTTTATGCTATATAGTAGCCATGACTTTTGTTTTAAAAACTTTGTTTAATTTTTGCTATATGTCGATAAAATCTCATTGTCAAATAAAATTCTGTTAAGAAAAAAAAAGATAATTAAATTGTAACAGATGTTTTATATGGTTATTCATTGCTAAACCAATTTATTATTTCAGAAAATGGCAACTGAAAATGAACATGTTGGTGATTGTCCAGAGGATTTGGAGTATGCTGAAGAGGAGGACTCCAAGGACATCATGAAGTTCCAACGTGTGTTGGACGCTCTACAGAAACCAGCTATTGAAGAGATGATTGCAGCGCTTCCAGCTCCTGTTAAACGTCGCATCAAAGCTTTAAAGAAACTTCAATTGGAGCAGATCAATATTGAAGCTAAATTCTTTGAAGAAGTCCATGCTCTTGAATGCAAGTATCATAAGATGTATGCTCCTTTGTATGAGAAGAGGCACACTGTCATCTCTGGTGAATATGAACCTAAAGATGAGGAATGTGATTGGGTGTCAGATGAAGAGGAAGAAATCACAAAGGAATTGGAGGAGAAGGCAAAGTTGGCTGAGTCACCTAAAGTTGAGGAAGAAGATGTTAAGGGCATTCCAGATTTCTGGCTCACCATTTTCCGTAATGTTGATTTGCTTTCTGAGATGGTGCAAGATCATGATGAACCAATCTTGAAATACTTAACAGACATTAAAACTAAATTTATTGAATCCCCAATGGTAATAGATAGATCAACAATAGAAAAATAGAATTATTAATAATATTATTTTTATTTGTTTCAGGGTTTCGTTCTCGAATTTTATTTTGCTCCAAATGAATACTTCACTGATTCAGTGCTTATTAAAGAATATGATATGAAATGCTTACCAGAAGTAGATGATCCATTCGGTTTTGAAGGCCCTGAAATTTATAAATGCAGAGGTTGCACAATTAACTGGAACAAGGGCATGAATGTCACAGTGAAGACAATGAAAAAGAAACAGAAGCATAAGAGCAGGGGCGTCGTCCGAGTAATTACAAAAACCGTGCGCAATGATTCGTTTTTCAACTTCTTCGAGCCTCCAGTTATTCCAGAAGACGTTAATGAAGATGATGTCGATGAGGAATTGAGGTTGATCTTAACAACTGATTTCGAAATTGGTCATTACATTAGGGAAAGGATCGTACCTAGGGCTGTTCTATATTTTACTGGTGAAGATATTGAAAATGAAGAAGATGATTACAATGAGGATGGCGAAGAGATGGAAGAGGAAGATGATGATGAAAATGATGATTGTAATGAACTTGCCAAGAACACTAAAGATAATTGCAAGCAACAATAGATATAAACTTTTTATAACATTGTTTGCATTTACACATTCTTGTAATATTTTCGGACATATAAACAAATAAAATCATTGTGAACATTTTGACTTTATTAGGCATTGTAGAAAAAGAAAATGAACTGCCTTGTCTAAATTCGTTAATTTGAATGAAGTTTTAATATAGTTTTTTAATGTATTTATATTTTATTTCAAAATTAACATTGTAATCAAAATAGAGGAATATTTCTTATAATATACTCCGTTTATTTCGTCACACCCATTTTTTTTTTGTTACTTCGATTTTCTAAAGCGTTAATAGTTAATTTTCTATTACATTGCTATTGTCTTTAATGCTGTTTATTTTAAATTGTCCTTTATTGAAATTGAATTGTTATAATACTCTAATAAACAATATTCTTTACAAATTGACCACATTTTTCTACTTATTTTATAAAAATATTTATTTTAAAATTGATCATACCATCAATGGTATAATGCAGTACATTGTGTATAAATGTATTAGGTAATAGTAAAATTTTATAAGTAGTGAATATAAAAAAATCGTAATTTTGAGATTCCAATGATGTTTTATTCTTGTCTTTATTTCGTCATACATATTTCTGACGTAAAACATTACGATAACTACTTAGCCGAACAAATTATGTAGCAAAATCTAAATATACAATGAAGATTGGTTCATACTTGAAGATTTGAACGATTTAGTATTGAAAGCAACTAAATACGTAATAACATAAATTAATGAAATACAGTTCCATTCCTTATCTTCTAAACCAGAGGCAATCAACTTATATATTCTTGAGATGATTTACTTAAATAAATAATCAATGAAAATGCTTGTACATTGAACTTTATTAAAGGATAATTATAAAAGTAGGACCAATTTTATCCACATATCTTTTCAACTTCTAATTAGAATATATATATACATCACAATTTAAAATAAATGAAATTTAAAGTTATGATACTATACGACTTAACAAAAATATTAATTAGTACATGATGGTTACTAATTATTATTTTTGTATCGGATACATAGTTTAAATAATTTGATTATCTAATTTTTATAGGTATAATTATATCACTGGAATAAAGGTTATTACTGTTAATTTTTGGAAAGATTTAAAGAGAAACAATATAATTATAGTTATATTTTGAAATGTATTATGATATCATCATCATAACATGTAGTACATAATATATTTATACATACCCAAAGTGCTTTATATATAGATTATATTGCCGAATAATTTCATAACGCACGAATCCAACATGAGTAACTCAAACAATAGTGTTATATATATATTTATATAATTATGAACAAACAGAAATTAAGATTGAAAATAATCAGACATTCGAGTTACTTCGCAAACGCAAAATTTATTTATTCCTAATTAAAACAAAGTTTCTCTCATACAATAATTGGTCATAGCATGTGAGTGTGTGTGCAAGTCCAGTGTCCAAAAAAGAAAATATAGTACTACTACAAAAACAAAAGAGAAATTACAAGCTTGTCATGAAAACGAGTTATGTTGTTTAATAAAATATATTTATATTTATAAATTGGACCTAGTAAATATAGACACTGCACCGGTAAGAGAAAAGTAAATATTTTCCTAATTAAACAAAAACAAGAACAATTTTTCCTAAAAACAAATTTCTCGTTTACCCAACTTGCCACAAAATCTTTGAACCGAAACAAACCCAGAAAAAGCAAGGAGAATCACATTTAGAAATTAAATTGCAAATATTCCTACCGATTTCGAAATTCGCAAACTTAATTTCAGAGCAAAAATATCTTACAAAATTTACGATTTGTCTGCACACTCAATTCAAATGGAAACCCTTCTCCTTGGTAGCAGCTAGCAGTCTTTCCCTAAGAACTTCTTCTGTAGGATAATCAGGCAATTTTAAATAGTGCACACAAGTGTTCACTGAAGGATATGAACCCTCCCCTGCGTCCACTTTTCGCACCACTGTTAAACGCGGATACAAATTCGCCAAACCTCCAGGAGGCAATGAACTACATCCAGTCGTGAATTGTAGGAAAGCCTTTCGTTCCTGCGGTGTCATTTCCAGAAGTACATTTACGAAACGTAAAAATCCGGGACTAAACAAAAAAAAATTCATTACACAATGCAATTATTTCAGTATTAATGATGTTCTTACCTATCCTTTGAATAACCTAATTTAGGTTCTGTATATGTCAGCAAATCTTCCTTTGTCCATTGTGGATTTTGATCACCGCATAACATAATACGCATTTCATCAGGGCAAAATGCCGATAATTTCTCCATTGGGAACACTGTGTTGAATCCCTTATAAAAAGACTCTAATTGTCTCGCGATTCCCTTTTCAAGGCAGAAATTAGTAGTAAGATCAGAATACTCTTCAATATTCTCAATGTTCACATCAATTTCAGCACCGTTCGTAACAAATTCTACTGAACTAAAACCAAATACACTGGAACTCGGTAAATATGTAAATGTCAAAGCTAAATCATCTAGCATGACTGGACCCGAAGAATGATGTATACATAGATTTTGTATTTGATGAGCTTTAGTCTCCGGTAACAATGTGTGATCCTGTATAATCTTTTGCTTCTGCTTTACTAATTCTTGTATTTGTTTAAGAAAATTGGAGCGAACAACATCAATGTCGTACAAATCTTCGTTATTAAGTATGCCGCTATACCAAGGGTTTTTATCTGACGTAAATTTAGGTGGATCCAACTCCAGTTCCTTTTCGCTCTCTTCTGATATTAAACTGGATATCATTATATCTTCGTCGTTACTGCGTTTATAGCCTATTCTTTCATTTACTGTATTTTGAATTTCACCATGACACATCAGTTTAAGGAAACTGTGTGAAAGTGGTAAATCTACTAGTCTATTATCTTGCAACACTTTGGCGAGAAATACGCCCAGGAACCAAAAGTATTTAACGGCCTTATCACAAATTTCTGAGTTTTGAGGCAAAGGAGCTGGAAAGAGACCGTTCGGACGACGAACGTAAAAACCTGGCGGTTTAGCACCTTCTCCCAAATCGATGTTTTCTGTTGATATTTCATCATCATCACAAATCCACATTCCCAAATCTCGTCGTTGTAACTCTGCAGCAACTAGTGCATAGAATTCAAGTGTAGGTCCTAATCCAGTTCCTTCTTCTCCTTGGAACTCAACTTCCAATATTGACTTGCGGTTAGAGTGAATTTTCATAACTTGAATAGCCCAGTCCAATAAAGTATCTCCTCTAGGTACTTTCACTCTCTCATGTTTCAATCTACCCACTCTAAACTCGTGTGGATCATCCCGTCTTGGAGACAATCCTGGCGTACGTTGCCGTTCGATAGTAACGTCACGTTGCGTTTGCAGCCAAACTATACTACGCGAAGCACCAAATGCAGTGCAATTGAAATATAACTGTCTTGTCTCGAATGGAAATAAAAATGGGCAAGAATGATTCAATTCTTCACACCACACTGGTAAACTTGAACTGGATAACACTAGTGGATCTTGAATTTGTTGTAGCAGTTTATTTGTGACCTTCTTACTACTGAATTCCTCTGGACTTATTTCAGTAAGATTATCAATTAATTGATCACTCTCCTTCGATGTTGTGATAACAAATAAGTGGCGTAGCAATTGAAGTACATCCTCCACTGTACAACTTGAAACTGAAGGCGTACCAGGAACTGGGGTGCTTGGCGAAATAGTTGTACCTGCTACTGAGCTACTACCACTACGTGAGAACTGACTGAACATAGAGACAACTGGTGTTGATCTGCCTTCCTCTTCACTATTTCCGTCTTCCTTAATTTCTCTATATACAATCCTATACAAAAAAAAACAATTAGATAAAAATAATATTCATAAATCATGTTGATTTTTAACATACACATAGGTTGGTTCCCAGATTCTTCTTAACTTCTCTTGACGGGAACCTAGTTCAGTTAATTGAACCAATTCTTGCACAGCCTTAAATATGGTCCAAGTTGGATCACTCAATTCAACTTCCACGTCTGGAATTCCTGGTAGATTGGGACCGCGTAATACTAATTGAAGCCGGGGCTGTGGTATTAATTCATATTCTGAACTACTAGCACTGTCCTCCTGACCTGGTACTGGAACTTCGAGATCAGTTGTTTGATTTACATTTGTACGTCCTGGCCTGGGATCAAACGCAGGAATAAGTGCCGAGAATTGTCTTTTTAAGACATATTCATCATCCCACGAGCGACGTTTAGTTGATCTGGTTTCATAGGCGTCTTCCTCCATAAACGAGAGTAAATTATGCGATACCATCGATTCTTCGAATTCTGCATCATCTTCATTCTCTTCATCGTCATTTTCATCATCTTCAGCCATATCTTCATCATCGTCCATTTCTGCTAATAAGTGAGCCGGTGCTTTACAAGACTCCAGAAAATCTTCTAAAGAAACCTAAAATAATAAGTTATAAAATCTAGAATTATTTATATATTATATAATATTTACTTGTTCACTATCACTACTGGTTGATGTAAGACTCATTGTAAGTGCTTGACCTAGTCCTTGAGCTGTCGTCGTTGTAGTGGGTATGCCATACTGGGGATTATTGCTTGTAGATAAACTTGGATAACTTTGGGCTGAACTGAGTAAACCTGGTAGATTACTTGATAATGCAAGTCGGACTAAACTTGACATAGAATTAGGTCCACGGGGATACATCGCATTTGCGTTTGCATTATTTTGTGCATTTGAACTTGCAACTCCTGTAGACGTATTATTTGCATTCGAATTAGATGAATTCGTTGTAGTTGAAACGGAACCCAAAGTCTTCCTTCTTGCAAAAGCTGCAAATGTTTCTAACAAACTAGCAGTAGACGATTGTTCTATTTGATTTCCAGCCTCTGTGGTTAGATTAGGAACACTCACACTCATGGGATTTGGATTGTTCCGAGCATTATTAGAACTAGTTACAGATTCATCACATGGCTCTTCTGATTTTCTCTTAGAATCAGCATCAGATATTCTGACAGCAGGATTTAACGTATTTGGCAATAAGTTTATAGCACAGGGGTTTTGACCACTACCACTTAATGATTGGAGTAATTCTCCAGATAAGAAATTATTTGTATTATTTCTCAAAATGTCTGTGCCTTCACGAATTCTATCTAAAGCTTCTACAAGACTTTGAGCAGCAGCTACGGCCACATGACTAGGTTTAGAACGAGGTTTATTAAGATTTGACGATGATAAGCTTGAAACCATTTTTGGAGCTTCAGACGTATTGGGTGTTTCATCACTACCGCATTGTTGCTTCTTATGTGTGTTTACAGGCTTAGTGTCAGATAATGTCAAACTCTCTACAATTGTAGCCAAATCACTAGAAACCGAATTGTTTATAGATGAAAGGTCATTATGAGGATCTCTCAGTGGATGAACTACTACAGATAGCTCCGAATCGTTGCTTGCAGCTTGAGATTCAGTAGTGACTGATACAATAGCTTCTGTTCGAGCAACTGATAAAACACTCTCTGCAATTGTTTCAGCAGCTTGTTTTGCTGCTAAATTATCGGCAGATGCTGCTTGGTCTGTGGACGCAACCGATGTTTTTACATCTGTTGCTTCTGGTAAACTGGGCGTCGAACTACTTTTGCGGCTAGTTAATACGCTTTGCTTGTCTTTAATATCCTTTTTCTTTTGTGGTATAAAATCAGCATCATAACCCGGTGCTAATTTTATATCATATTTTCCTTCAGCACCCATACGATAAGAATTTGAACCTCCGTGATCCCAAGTAACGTCGATCCATCCACTGTGCAATTCTCCATTTACAGTTCCCTCACCAGGTGGGTTACCATCTTGATCTCTCCATTTCCAATCCATTCCTCGTACAACTTTAGCACCCATCATAATATGTTTTAGCATTTGAGCTTTCAATAACTTTCTTTGTTTCTTCAGGTGAGCATCTGCTTCTTTAGCTGCTTTTCCAAGATCGTCGCAGATACTGACTACTTCACCATACATTTCGAAACCAGATAAACTTAAATAATGAGTTTGACCAGATGCATTTTTTCCTGCTTGTTGTATTCTTACGTGCCTCCATCCTTGATACTCATCAGAAGGAACTGATATTTTCCATGTACATGTTGATCCAGGTTCATTAAGCATTGTATCCTCTGAGTGAGTGGAAAGGGTCGCCCACTGTTGACCGTCCTTAGACATTTGGAATAACCAATTCCTTAAAGCAGATCTGCCATAACCCCTTGCATGTCTTAAAGTGTAAGCAGTCGGAATAACATGTAGACCTAAATCAATACTAAACCAACTTCTTTTATCATCATTCGTATGACAATTTAAGGCAGAACTCTCCCGAGAAAGAATGTCTTCAACTCTTCCGTACGGTAGATTCCTTCCATCGGAACTTGCAACTATTACCAATCCATATTGAGCAGGATTCACCCACTCTGAACTTGTTTTTCCGTTAGTTCCAATAAAGTATATAATACCATTTTCATCAAAGTCATGTGAATGCTTGAAAGTATGGTATTTATGTTCTTTTAATTTCTTAAGATATTGAAAAGTAGAACGGTCAAAGTCATACCATTGTTTGGCTACCATCTTTAATAGATATCTTTCTAATTGAGAAACAGTTGACAACGGTTCCATTTTTAAACCTCGGCCCGAACGATCGATCAAAGTACTTTCTCCGGATGCCTTTTCTAAGCGAAATCGTAATTTTCTGGTGAGAATTTGTAAGCCATAACCAGAACCTGGTGTATCATATAAATATACAGGTAGCTTTTCAATACTTTCCAATACGGAAATTAATTTATGTACTAGCACAGCAGCAGAATTCTGTCCCTCATTTATTTGCTCTTCAAAACATTTTTTGAATACTTGCACTCTTTGCTTTTGGTGTTTATTGCTTTTATTAAGTTTTAATCCTTGGTCCCAATAATTTGTTGACAAAAGGGACAGCAAGGTTTGCACTAGTCCTGAACTGTGAAGTTCATATGCACTAACAACACCTTCCTCATTAAGAATTTGTGTTAATTCATCTAAAGCTTTTCTCAATATTTCTCTCCATGAATTTCCTCCGTCGCGATTGTTACCGTAACTACACTGCTTCTGACATGCTCTTTCAATCTGAGCAACTATATTTCCCAATTGCGCAACAACTCCTCTCGGCTGCGCCTGTGCTTGCTTAAAGTATTGCTCATACAATGCATAAGCTTGGTTTTTAACTTTCTGTTTAGTAGCTTCAGTTTTAGATCTTAATCTCTTGCCACGCTTATTTGTCCAACCCGCTGAAAATTCTGGTCCTAAAAATAAATTTAATTATTTGATGATGACATAATATATATACAATATATACAAGTTACCTAAACTAGTTTCAGCAGTGAATGAATGCTTCGTGCCCCTGTTAGATTCAAATATGAAACCTGGAAGGTCTTCTCTCAAAATTGTAGCTTGTTGTTGTCCATCAGAATTATGAATATGTAGTTCTGTATCTTTTCGAGATATCAATGACCAATTTCCAACAACCAAACGTGCTAGTCCAGGTTTTGAAAGAATTGGTTGCGAGTTTGTTGTATTTTTAACTGCTGCTCTCGCTCGTTGTAGCTTCTCCAAGAATTCCCCGCGATTCTCTAAATAACAGAAAATAAATTAATTTTGTTAATTATTAATTCTCGTGCCCAAAACAAAGTTAATAAATCTATTTGGAACAGTTATTGCAGTTTGTATTGAACAGTAATCAAGCTTTTGGAATAAGCCCCAAACCAAGGAGTTTTGAAAGGAGTTAAATAAAAATATGTTTTCTTAAAAGCCCCTTACCTTCCGATGCATGGGAATCAGCGGCCCGACTTTTGCCTATTAGAGAAACAAAACAACAATCACTTGTGTTATCACACATAAAATAAACTGAGCAAAATAAAAAAGGGGAAACAAAGATACATAAGAAAAAAAATAAAATTAGCAATCCTTGATTGGACATCATACATACAAGTTTACACCAATTGCAGGGACAAACATAAACTGCAACTAGCATGCGAATAAATGGAATGAGGAATTAAAAGTTGCGTGAAGAACTTTAGTTTCAATCTTTTTTTAAATAATAAATAAGTGGTGAGCAAAGATACTGATACTTTCATCCATGATGCATTTTACTTACAAGATAATTAAAATAAAAAATATTTTCAATTCGAATAAAAAAAAACTATAATCATGCTTCAATTTGCATTTCTACTAACCTGAAGTGTCTGCTCCACCTTCAGGGGAACCACTCGAATACATTGTGGCCAATTTACCATCAAGAATGAAACGAAACCAGCCATTTGATCCATTGGATAATTCCAAAGCTGCCGCATCAGACCAGATGTAAAGGCAGTCGCGTCCTCGGCAAATACACCAATCACGCCAGTGATATGCCTTGCCCGGCAAAATTTCGTTAGCGTCTTCTACAGACTGGTTTGTTTCTGGTGGTTCTGTAAGAGTAATTTATTATGTTAGAGTATGTTATTAACAATAAAATTTTGTTATGTACCTTGCTCAGGGACAACCTCGATTTCTTCAGTGCTTCCTGCAAGTTCCGGTGGACCTGCTAATGCTTGCACTTTGGAAAATATTCCCAGACGAGCAAAATGGAACAAGAAAATATCTTGTGCTTTACTCATTAGATCTTGAATAATTCCCAGTACCACTAAATGACCATCTTCATCCTCCTATTAAATAAATACGTGTAAGTAACTTACATATTTGCAGAGAAAGAAAAAGCTGATATTTAAATAAAATGTAAAATATAATACTATGAGCATTTCAACTTGTTTACCCTATCTGTTATTATATCGAAAAACAAAACATAAAGTATTAAAAATGAAATGTATAATATGGAATTAATAAGCGGTATATAGTTGGAAACAATAAGAAACGGTTAATTTGGAAAACTGTGGAAAGGATAGAGCATGGGAAACAACTAACCATGGATTGTGACTGTATAATGTGCCTGTCATTAACCAGGGACGCTCGAACGTGGCGAACCAGAGCCCCCAACGGGGTACACCGGACGACCGGCCAGCTATAGTTTATCTGCAATAAACACTCTTTACATCCGAGATACTTCCATAGGCATGACAATTACTTAACACAATGGTTTAATTACGGACTCATAATGCAAAACCAATACTGCATAACATAAAAGGGAACTAAGAAAGTATTTACGTAACATCGAGTCCATATTTAAAACATAAAAAAAAAATATATATAAAATCAAAATTCTCTGGTAGCATCTGTAATCAGTAAACAAATCTGTTACAGTGGTAACACAAGCCACGAGCGCCACATGGGTAAAAACAAAAAAAAACTATTTGGATTTGGAATGGGTAATGCAGGATATAGATTTGTTATAAATCTGAAATATTAATGGGTCAAACTAAGCTACATAGATTTAAAAAGACATGCAAATTAGTAACATCAAAATGTTATGCAAGTCGATCGATTCAGTCAATTCATATATAGTATTATTAAAATAACTTACCTCATTATCCAAAACAATACCAATAACTTCAACAAGCTGAGTACCAAAATGATTTGTACATGATGGATAACAAAGTTCTTCTAGAAGAGCAGGTTGAATATAATGGATCATTTTCTTGATTAGACCCAAACTTGCTCTCCTAACTGATGGGAGCATTGTCGCTTGAAAAGTCGAACAAAAAACAGGAAGGAGTCGTCGCAAATAAATAGGCGCCATATCTGGATCTCCGCGAGGTTCAACGATATCCTCAGTTTCGCATTCAGATTTTTTTTGGCGGTCTTTGTCCAAAGGAATCATCCATTCGCCTGGAGATTGTAGTATTGCCGCTACTTCTCTATGTCCTAAATAGAAATTTATAATTAAACAATCGAGCTTTTTTTATAATAGACAGTAATACCTTCATCAACCCTTTCCCTCGCTTTGTCTAGAGGAGTTTTTCCATCCTCATCCCTTAGATCAGGGTTAGCACCAAATCTAAGCAACACTTTTGCGATTGCCGGGCGCCCGAAGCAAGCAGCGTAATGAAGAGAAGAACTCCGTTGACCTTTATTGACATCTGCACCCTTATCACAAAGGTACTCTACCATTTCCTGAGTCCCAAAAGCAGATGCCCAATTTAATAAAGTCTGTCCTACATCGTCCATAAAATTCACTTCTACGCCACCGACCTCAATTGCTTCAATTAAAGCGTCAGTGTCTTTTGACCTTATGCAGTCAATCAATTGCCTGTGTGATTTTTCAGCAGCTGAATCCATACGACGAATGCGGGGCAACAGTTGATTAGTACTAGATGCACTGCCAGATTTCCCTAATGCTCTACGTCCATCAAACAAGAGTACTAGAAGCAAATCAACCAATCGCATGGAATCCAATGTACAACGTTCGTCTCCTTTTAAGGACTTTTCAATGGCATCTGGTAGTTCCGAACGCAATAAATCCTGCAATGAAATAATTATTAATAAAACATATTCACAATAATAATGAAAAATGTAAATTACAAAAGTAATTGTGGGAGATCCTCTACATAAAGTTGACAGTAAACTAATTATTGTTGAAATTGAAGCTGCTGTTGCTTTTGGATCTGGTATGCTCGCTGAAGCATTTGTTGTGGAGGAAGCTTTGCCTGGAGTTCCTTGATTCCCAGTCGCTACAGAAGGACCCGCAGCATTTGAAAGACGGTTTAAAAGTTCGTTCACAAGACCTGCAATTCATATATATTTTGCATCAACATATAAGTAATTCATATAAAAGTTTCAATGTGTTTTACCATGCTGCGCTAAAGGTTCAGGATCCACACCGCGTCTAGTAAACCTGTCGGCAACAGATGCAAAACACCGGAGCGCTCCATCTGCCACATGAGAATCTTCATGCCGTAATAATGTACTCAAAGCCTGAACGCAGGTGGGCAACTGAGCATCAGCTGGTTCCATTTTTGTGCAAAGACGAGAAACTACTGCCATGGCTGAATGCAGAGTATCTTTATGGACACGATTTCCTGAACATAACATAGAAAAGACGTTAATTTTGATGATTAATTATTAATCTATTTCTTATATTTTACCATTATCTCTGATAAAAGGAAGAATATTGCTAAGGCCATTGGCTTCGAAAACGGCACCTGCTTCTCGAGTGCAAATTAATTCTAATACTTTTACGCATTGTTCAGCCAAATCCTTGCTGGTTCTTGAGGAAAGCTCGCATACGGTGAGACGATTGCAAATAGCTTTTACAGCACCATCGATCGACACAATACGACGAGTGCATTCTGCTGATACGTCCAAGTAATAGGTAATTGCACGAGCTGTTACTTCCAAAACATTTTCTGGAGCTTGATCATCCAAGAAAATTCTGCAAAGTGCTGGCAAAAATGTGCGCGGCGGACAACTGAAAATAAATTTACATTATTTCAATGGTTCTGTATTACTAAACAATAGCTTCATGTTGTACAAATCAATATACCTCTTTAAAGGATCGCATGTTTAAATAATAAATATATGACTGTACATGAAACACGAATAATAAGGTATTTATCGATCAAGGTACATAATCAACTATTGATTGTAATTTATAATTATTTATTGATTTTAAGTAGAATAAAAAACTAACCTTTCAAAGCATCTATCTACGTTGTCGGACATCAATAAGAGCATGCATAATTGTTCTAGGGCAATTAATTGCATATCTCGTTCATCCCCTAAGCCGCTGCTTAACCACTCTAGCAGTGTCTCAGGATCCGGTTCAGCCATCTGAAAACAAAACATTTGAATAATTGACTTTATTGTAAAGTTCATTGTACCAAGTGAATTTTTCTTTTATTAATTTTCTTAATTAACATATCCATATTGATATAAGATTTCAATATTTCAATTATATGTAATTGTTTGATTAATGGATAAATCTTTTTTTGTTTTGCAGTACTTATGAAAACAAGGTTCTTGTTGCCAAGTGAATTTTGAATATAATGTCAATAATCATAGTCGTTATTAATCATAACAAAGCCTACTTTAAAGAACATTGAAATGTTTTACGTATTACTTTTATTGATGTATATAAATCAATTACGTACGAGTGAATATATAATTTTGTGGTTAAGTTTATCGCCTTGAAACTTGATTTTATTTAACCTTAATTGAAAATTGATTGTGACTTGAGTGAATGTCTTTGTATGACAGATACGTGGGTGGAATCCAATAACATGCAAAAGCTCCTAAACAAAGGATTGAAGTTCGCGTGCAAATCTTTATTTACTAGCATGATTCACAATACCAGTGTTTCTCAATAACTGTCCTAGCATCAAGGTCGACTAAAATAAGATAATTTACATCAAATTAAGATGATTATCAACAAAATAATAAGCATATTTAAAAAAAAGTTGTATGCATAAAATGATGAATATTGTAGGATTCATTCATTGAGGAATTTTGCGATAACACACCTTGGAACAGTTTTCTATTTCTGTTTAAGCGAAATGAAAATGGTTGCATCAGCGCTTTTCACATGCGTTGGCAGTGAGAAAAAAATGGGAGTGCATATTGCAAGAAGAGTTCGGAAATAATATTCGCCCACGTTGCGAAGCATTAGAAAATTAAAGACTGCAGAATAAAACGATATTTACAAGATGTTCTCATGAAGTGTAGTAGTGTGTTGATTAAGACGAAATGCACACTGCAAATAACATATTTATTACTTAAGATATGTGTTGAAGAAAGGTCTTTGTCAGGTAGTAATCTAGAAAACATGACTCAAGAATGGAAAAAGTGAACTTCGACGAATGTGAATGAGTAATACATGGAAATAGAAGCTCACGTTTTATTTACTCTTCATTCATTTGCAATAACAAAAACATGCCTAGAAAAAGTATATAGTGAAAATGTTAATAATTTATGGACAGAAGACATTTTGATGCAATTGCAGTCAAGTTCTGGACTGGTTTAGGTCGTGTCGCGAATTCTTAATTGTGTAACTTGACTGCTTTTGCAGAGGTAGTGAAAGGATTTCGCGCTCCGTCTTCGGCCTGTAAATGCATTCAACTGACTTACTTCAATTAACTTATTAATTAAACGTCGGCACGCTCATAACAATGGAACGGTTCCAAGGTGACGTTGATTACAGCATTGCATAATACTAGTACAAACTGCAGAAATCTTGCAAACCTTTGTTGATTGCATTATAAGAAAGTTCTTTTTGGGGGCGCTTCATCGGATATCTTCAATCATAATTCCCATGTTCAGGCTTTGAGCATTTTCTTATTTTTAATTAATGATTAGTGAAAGTAACCACATGGGCGAAAGTCGATGCACTTTGCGCATTGAAATGGTTTTGTTTGCGGGTGGCGTACAAGAAAAGCACTTTGTTGGACATGCGATACGTTATTCAAGTCAATTTTCACCTTCCCATCTAATTCCGTTCCATCCATTCTGTAATACCAGCTCGCTTTCTCATAAAAAAATCTATTTATTTTAATTGCAATTTCAACATTTGACCATAATTTGTAAGTTTATTCTATAATGTAAATTTATACTGTTGCAACCAAACAGTAATTTCTAATAACATGAACCTAGTATTGTTTATTTTAATTTGTATTAGAGTAAATCTATAAAACAATTAAAAATGTAAGTCATTATTGATAAAATATAAATTTACATAAAACTAACTATTGATACGTTTATGTGTCACGTATTAATTAAGATTATGAAGAATGGCAGTAATTATAATGTTAACAGTATATTTTGATCATTAAATATTAAATGTAATTGAATCACTGATACGGCTAAAGGGAGTATCAGATGGTGCACAGACTGTTTCTTGTAATAGAAATAATGGAAAAGATAACACACATTTCAAAGTGCTTCGTAATGACAGCAACCGATGCAATATGGAGCTCGAGTTTATCACAGCTGCGTCTATGTATAATTCTATGATTACTTTATTGGAAGTAAACATTTCATAGTTTGCAAACAAACGCGGAGAATCGAAAATAATTTAGGGACGAGAGCCAATGCCAGTTACATCAGGTGGCTTAAATTTAAACTTCATGCAGCTTTTTGGCAATGGCTCGTTTGGCTCTTTGTGTGCTGCGGAATCGTGGGCAAATAAATTTTAGCAAAACGACCGCCATCTCCCATCACCCATGCATGCATATACAGACACATTCGCATTTGTTGTTATTTCTTTTCTTGAACCATACGAAAATAGCCTCTCGGGGCATTCCGAGCACGCAGAAAACGTTTCGGCGGTGCTCACAGCACCGTGTATGTAACTGTTTAAATTTGTGTGAGAACTGAAAACCGTGGCCAGAAGCATAAATTATGCTCAAACAGAATGTGACTCGAGCGGAGATAAGGATAGGTGAACTGCAATTCTAATTAACTGGCGTACTTCGGTTTATGGAATAGAATTTATGTTGGCGAAGGTAAAATAAGGCTGATAGTTTGCAACCTGGATATATCTAATTGAATAACTATGTTGCAGAGCAGCAATTTCTTATTCCGCTCGACAATTCATACGTTGCAGGTCTTGGAGCACTCCGCTCCAAGTAACGGTACGCTCCTTTTTCCTCGTCTCTTTCCCTCTCGATTCACCGGCACCAGGCTTTATAATAAAATGTTAAAAATCTCTTTTCGTTGGTGCGATGACCTCTAGCCTGAACCGTTTCGCTCGCTTGCTGCAACCAAGTTAATGGAAATGATGTGGTTTTAGGGTTTCCTTTAAACTAAACGAGTCATTGTCCCTTCAATCGCCATTTATTTTAATTGACCTCTATTGATTGCTCAAGCATACGGACTTCGTATCTACTACAATGTATCATCCATTCTGAACGAGGAAGCGAATGCAGCATCCTTGGAATGGAGCAAGGTTTCGATTGCCAAAAAGCGACTTACCTTGCCCCATCATTTAATTCATTTATTAATACCTTGCAAAACACACGTAGATAATAATCTTTCTTGATGGGAAGATCAGAAATGCTAGTTAGTAGACAGACCTTGTTTATTTACTCGCAAACAATGTTTGTTTTCATCGGAATGTATGTGAATGGCCGCGCGTATATGGAGAAACGAAAACAACAAGATGTTCTCGTGAAATCATTTTTGTTATTTATAAACACTCACTTTCGTGTAATCTACACATAGAAAGAAAGAGAAGGTCGACCATCAAATTGTTTTCAACGATGCAATTTCCTTTTACCGCGATTGATTACATTTTGACGCATTGCGGAAGCGCCGTTTCATCCATTTCCTTGATCTCTCGCAAATGCAAAGTCCCATAATCCTAATTTCTGAACTATTTACCATTTGATCATTTGCGTACAAACGATACATGTGCACCGAATTTACAAAACTTAACGTGAATGGAATTTTATAATCAATAATATGTGTCGCATGTTACAAATCGTTTGACGGCAAAGGTTATCCAGATGGAAACTTACAGTCCAATATTTCCATTTTGTGTTTTACGAGTTTACCATCTATATTAATTTTATTAATACAATTGACTCACCTTTGTGGATGGTTGGGTGTCCTAAGACACACAAATCGTCGTTTGATTGTCAATATCCTAGAATAATAAAGAAATATAAATTAGTAATGGTTGATTTATATTCTTTATATAAATTATTGCACTCTTTTAAATTGAACCAGTAACCTTGGATGTCTGCACTGAGTATTGGACCAATAACCCTCTGAAAATATCAAGAGGGGATTAAAAATACAATGCTAACTAAGGGTCTTTCGAGGGTTCGAAAAAGTAAGTGAAATATTGCTAAAACGTCCATAATTGTATTTGATTAAATCCAGTTTTGTTCACTTTTCTATTCATTTTTTTCTATTGTATTGTTATTGCAAAAATCGTCCATTTGTACTACAGACATCTACTAACAAATAAAACTACTAAAAAATCTACTAAAAAAAAATAAACAAAATAAAATACCTTTATATTAAATGATTAACTCTGTTAAATAGAGCTACTAATAGCAATTAAACTACACAGTATGTATTTATATACAAATATTATATCATCGAAAGAGACGTGCACACAACTGAATCAGACAAGAAACGTCTGCATGACACGACCTCAGAACACTCACTGACTGTTACAAGTCCTTGCTTTTTAGTAACATTTCACCCTTATTTTCAAACATAAATTCTAGTCAGAACCCTTCCCCACCAAATATAAACTACTTTATACTTGTCAATACATAATGATCTCCAGTAAGCAATATTTTAAGAAAAGAATACCTATTTATAGCCAGTTAATAGAAAAATAAATAAATGAAATTAACAATGTTCTTTGTATAGTATTTAAAATTAGTAAATAATAGACTATAGGGGAATGTATGGGAATATAAGTATAAACAATAATGAAACATGCGAAACAGTATATTGTGGTCAATGTTATCATTAGTATATTTTTACTCACGGCAAATATATTCTATTATTTACAATATGTTTATGAAATAATAATATTCTTTAAATCAAGCATCATGTCACGCAATTCAGGACTAATATTTGTTTCATTGAATTTAGAATCTGAACAAACGTTAAGAAATTAAATTCTATCTAGAAAAGAAATACCCAACAGAAAATCACCAATTCTCGGCCGATTCTTAAAAAGTAACTAAATACAGTTGCCATCAAAATATAATATTTGGCTAACAAATATGTTTCTAGTATTATTTACATTTTGTTTTCAATTTTCTAAATAAGAATTACATACAAAGATGTATTTTTTGTGAAGGCAGATGGCATATCGTCCCTTAACTATCAGCCCGTGGGGCAAATAGGGATAAAAATAAATGGATATTTTGGATTGTACAAGTATTGTTGCACTTACGGACCAATCATTATTTTTCTTATTGTCAATATCACTAATAGACTAAATTATAAAACAAATGAATGTATTTTATGTGTTTACCGGACCGTACGGTCCGGCATTTTAAAAGCAAGTCAATTAAAAATAATAACAAATGTCTACGCTCAAACTTGTAGCCAAATTTCAACGTCCGTACATTATTTCTAATTTTAGATATCCTGTAATTAATAATTGTTAGAATTTTATAAACATTCCATTTATATATTTCTATAAATTTAATTCTGTTTCTTACTCTGTGTTTAGTGTCTATATATAAATATATCTAAAATATCCCATGATTCTCTCTCAAAGGTGTTAATGATGAATTAATTTGAGGATCAACATGGATATTAGATTTTTCCTACAAATTATTGCATTTATTGTATCATGATGATGTAAATCTAGACATATGCTCAAATATTAATGCTATTGTAGCAGGATTGAACACGATAAGATAAAATCAATATAGCCAATTAAATGAGTACATGCAATCTTTATCAATTGTTCATTTTAAATTTCCAGTATTGAATTTTCCAAGTTATAACATGTAAAAAGGTTACAAAGAAACAGTACGGATAGATTAAAGGGTAGCCAGTCTATAAAGCATTTAATGAATCATATTGAGTGAAAAACAGATGTGACTGCATTGAACCTAATAACGTCCTTGTGGCCTAGCATGTTGCTTCTATGCAATTCATTAGTGACGGTCGACTCGTTGTCTCGAGGAAGTCCTTAATATTTATGGTAATAACATTTACGTTATCCTGCAAAGGATGTAATGATCGTTCATAGACTAAATCAACTTATTGAATTCAAGTTTGTTAAGCGGTATACTCGTGATAAACTACTAGAATTTATTTCAATAAGTTTAACAATACCATGATATTTCATGTATTAGCGCTATTATTGCAAATGATCCATACAAATATATTTTCATTATCGAGGTCTTTCTCTAGTTTCATTATAGTAGTAATTTATACTTTCCATAATGTGTCATTATTTATAGAAATAGAGTTCATGATTCTTACACCATCAGAGCTTATATACATGCATAGTCGGAGGACCCCCACCCTTGTTGTTTACTTATCCTCTAATACTTTGTAGAGCCGCATAAAGGTTGTCGGGTGCCCTATGTATTCTTGAATTCTAATTTATTTTGTTTATAGTTATATGATAAAGGGTTCTAAAGCGAGGGCCCTCAGGCTCGTGGGTCCATCTGCATTGAATTTAAACAAATTTATTAGTCACAACGTGGACCAAAGGACTTCATCGACCGAGATAATTCTGTCTTTCATTTAATTTAATAAAGTTGATATTCAACTGCACGTATTTATGAATCAATTTGAATATACAGTAACGTTTCCATTCACAAGATAGTATGAATCCACAGAATTATTTAAGAACACCTCATTCTCACAAATACTACAATCTTTTTAAATTTAAGTCAACAGTTCATGTATAGAAAATAAATGTAAACGTTTATTGAAGTACTAAATAAGTGAAATTATTCCTAGATGCATACCACATCCAGCGATGCAAAATATTTTGTTTAGTCTGGTGCAAAACAATTCAAAAACGACAACAGACTACCACGAGAATGATAAACAATCACCAAAGAATGATATGAAATATTTAGTTGAAAATATAAATGTTTACGAACAATATAAAAACAAACACATTCAATACGTGAATGTATCACAGTATTGTTGTTATAATATTGTACTTTTCTAGTAAGCATTTCGGTAGTGATAGCATTATAGTCATCAATGAGTAACACATATTTAAATAAACAATATTAATCATTATTTAATGAAGAAGAAAAAAGCAAACAAACAAGTTTCATATTCAAATGACGCGAGTTAAAACAAATACACAAACAGGTAAATTTAAAACAAGTGTAGTTTTTTTAAATTTCATTTAATTTCTGTCGAGACGTATACCTCTGCAGTTTTCTTTGTATATAAGAATAATTCGATATGCAAATATAAAGTCAAGGACCTTGTTTAAAAATACCTCAAATGTATGCTCGTCGCTAAATTCATCAAGAAACAACATTGATACCCAATTATATCCATACATTATTTTCATTGTAATCTATAATAAAATAGAATTAACAATAGGAATGCTAATAAATAAAATTAATTATAATAAAACAATAAAAATTATTCATAACACAATTACGAAATGTTATGCAAAATAATAAAAGCGTTATATTTTAAACAATAAATGATATTCTGCAAGTTTATAATAACACAAAAATAAGTATTACATTAGCGGTATTGAAATATAAACATAACTTTAACAATCGCTATTTAAAATTAATAAACATATTGTTAAACATAAAAAATAATTTGAGGAAGTTGCTAAAAAAATGATTTTCATGAATATTTAAGTTCTGGTGTTCGACCGGTGTTCTAAAGATGAAGAATATATAAGCTGCTGTTGTGCATTACTTTGATAAAGTTTATATTCCGTTTGTTAAATTTGGAAATTATAAAGTGTTACTTTGATGAAATAATTTGATTGAAATGATAGCAAATATAATATTACTCGACACACTTCGGTTTTTCGTTCCATAGAGATATATAAATTGGAATATTAAATATTTATTTAGAATGAACCAAAGCTGTAAATGTATTGCGATATTATGATGCGTTTTCTAATGTTGCATACAAACATGAAACGTGATTTAAGGATAAACACGTTTTCCAGCGCTCAGCGTAAACCAACAGTACTACTGCTGTGCAGGTAATTAAGGAATATTCTCGAATCATTTTTTTTCCTCATGAGTTATTTATATTTTGGTTTATTTTTACCGATAACAAAGTTCAGGATGGAGTTGCTACAAAAACAAATTTCGCAGTTACAAATACCGCAAAACGATATATACCCTTACTTCCTTGCAGTTTTTTTTTGTTGCTTTGCCTCATTTTCTCAAAATATATATTTATTTGTAAAATGGATGATCTTGATTGAATATGAGAATATTTTGGGAATTTGACACTGTCTTGTTGCAATGACTATCGTAACCTAGGTGGGTTGCATCAGAAAATGTAAACTCACCGTTTTGGTTGCAAGAAATTCACGTTCCGTGGCGAGAGAAGACCGGAGCAGCACTCCTCGGGTATCCTAGAAAAACACAAATATCCGTGTCAGATGATTCGTTCCTTCACTGCAACGAGTGACATTCTTTACTCGACATATAAACGAATCGATATCGTAAATGTATGTAGTATGATTCGCTCTCCTCTTTTTGTGGCCCACGCTGTAAAGTCCAACTTTGCCAATTGAACTTCCGCGACCGACGGAAAACGCGTCTACTCAACTAAGGATTTTTCGCGACGCCCTAACAAACAAATTGGCGAGAGCGAGGATCAACTAAAGGATCTAAGGCACATGTCAAAAAAAGTGGAATACCGTTTTAACGATCTGTTTCAGAGAGCCTTACTTACAACTACCTATTACTCACCTTGCAGTCTGCTTTCTACCAATTCCTGATGATCTTTAACTCTTTCACATACTGCTCATCTTGCCCAGTGCACACAACTAACGTTGAAACTCTCGCACGACCTTTAATTTCTTTGTTTTCAGTCTAAATGTCGCAGAATGGAATACACAATAACACTATGAGCAGGAGCACTACGCAGCACCAATATCCTTACCAAAATAATGTACCAAACTACTGTAAGTAAATGTCAAAATCTTTGTGGCGACCCCTCACGGATTAAAACCACTACATTAACCGCGACGTTTGAATTCAACTAAAAAATATTTTCAGAAGATTTGATTATATACTACAGTACTTTAAAGGGTGACTGGAAAACTAAGATCGGTAGATTAGCATCCAAAACAGGGGTTACAGAAGTTGCAGACTTCAGTGACACCAAATGTAAATTAATATTTCTTTTACATTTTGATATATAACATTTTCAAATTATAATTGGTATTTGTCAGGGTGACAAAAGAGCATACGCTCATATTCAGACAGTTGGTATTGGACCGATTGTCATGGCAGGAGAGAAGAAGAATTCGAGCGGCTAATGATAATGTAGAAATCTTTAAATTTGTAGATTAGAATGAAAGATCCTTTGTTATAATGTGTTTGTTCAAATATTTAATTTTGGAAATGTTGGTTTTTACCTTCTGCTAAAATTTCTTCAGAAAGATTTTTTTGTT
Source organism: Nicrophorus orbicollis (assembly GCA_018845635.1). Lineage (NCBI taxonomy): Eukaryota > Metazoa > Arthropoda > Insecta > Coleoptera > Silphidae > Nicrophorus > Nicrophorus orbicollis. Next base: position 1,654,146 of record JAFMTC010000101.1, on the reverse strand, counting down.
GCTTTTGTCACTCTGGTGACATATGCGACATTTGTTACATACCGAAATATATTAAAAATGTTGTTATAAAGCAAATAATGCTTCTATGACATTGCGTTTATATCATGGTTAATATTCTATATAATAAAAAATAGATAATAAGCTCCAGTTATAACGTATCAGGGAAAAATAAGAAAATAAAATAAAAATAAAGAAAAATATAAATATTGGAGATTGACCCAACGATCAAACTCCACTAATAACTAAAATGAAAATTATTGTAAAAGACTAACAAATTAGCAAAGCGACCAGCAAGATCCTGTGGCTTAAATCGCTTCAATCTTCGTCTGTGGGAATCTGTGTTTGCAAGGTCGGCAGCGAGTTGATTTGGATGGTCGTGCAGCTGATGTTGATACTTAATGCTGAACTTTTCTATCTCGTCCCTGACAGTTCCAACTTTCATGTACTGGTGGATGTAATCATTTGTTGAGAACCATGGTGCATTGATTATGGATCTTAGCGTTTTCGATTGAAACCTCTGTATTATGTCAATAGTTGTATTACAGGTGGATCCCCAAAGTTGGATTCCTTAGGTCTAAATGGGTTTTATGATGGCTTTATAGATAAGCAGTTTATTTTCAACAGAGGTAGACGAATATCTGCCCATCAACCAATGCAACCTTTTTACTGCCAGGTCCAGCTGCTTCCTCTTTGTTCATATGTACTTCTTCCAAGTGAGACGTCTGTCAAGATGCATCCCAAGGTATTTGGCATCGTCTACTTGGGGCAGGGCACAGCCATTCAGTATCACAGGAGGGCAAGTTTTTCTACACAATGTAAACTATATATGATATAAGTAGGTCTTATCCCTGTGATTTTTTTTCTTCATATTACATATAGCAGTCTCAACCTGTATCACATTGAAGGGAGCTATGGGAGGTGACATCTGGTAAGGGGACTCCAAGAATTTTTGTATATAACTTTCCTCTTCATCATCAAGTTTCGAGGGGAAAGGCTGGAAGATGTTTGTTAGGTGGCTGGCAAACAGCTCTGCCTTCTCCTTATCACTCCTTGCCCTGATACCATCTGGTTTATGAAGAGGCGACTCTTTGTTTTGGTCGTATTCAGTAGCTTCAGACGGAGACATACTACTGAGATACTCATGCAACTCCTCGTTATGCTCATTCTGCAATGTTGTTTTGAGCTGGCTTGCTGCATTGAAGCGAGTTTTGTCATCTGGATGGCGGGTGTTTTTCCAGATCTTCGTCAGCCTTCGCTTTTCCTTGACCAGATTACGAATATTGACTGGGCAATTGCACGCAGGTGCCGGTGAAGGTGTAGCACTCCATGCAGCTGTTTGTATGGATCGAGAAAGGTCTTCGACGGCATCCTCCAAATCCAACTCTGTTTTCAGCTTAACATCTTCCGTTAACACTGTCTCGAAATATGCCCTGAATTATTAATTGATGTTCTTTTCTTACATTTGAATGAACCAAAGGGCATAAGAGCAGCATCAAGAGGGAAGTGATCAACTAGCGAGAATTTCATTGGGAAATAGATTTTATGTTCAATATATATGAGAATATAGTATTGTATATGTAAATGATGAGAACTTGTTACCCTTGTTTACAATCTTAACCATAAAGAATGAATGCAAAACTAAGTATAAGTACAAACTGAAATTATAAGTCACAAAACAGAACAAGCAGCATATGCCATTGTTGATCATTTTTAATTTTATTATTATTGACCATTTGTCTTTATAAAAAACATAATTTTTACTCTTTACTTGTTTTTTTCCTGTTTTAAGGGAACTACTTTAAAGGTACAAATTGAAAAAAAAAATGAATAGGACGGACAGACTAAAATCCTTAGTTTAATTGTTATTCATTATTATTACGAATATAGTGAAGGCAGTAAACCTGATCTGACTGTCTAATCACCTTTGTAACTGTTTGTGTGTAATATATTGAAATTGAAAAAAATATATAATAATAAAAATAACGTATATCTTTCTACCAAGGAAATATGAATTGTTCCATAATTTTGGAATTATAATAAAACAATAAATTAAAGCTAAAGAGCAGTTCGACGTAAGTCTTTCTGTCCTTTAAATTTATTTAATCGTTTAATTCAAGTATTACCTGGTGTATATTTTTAAAGAGCCTACATAGAATATAATTTGTATCATTATTTTAATAACTAAAATAGAAGCCACTTTAACAATTTTACACATTGTATTGAAATATAAAAAATAATATTCTATTCTGGTTACCAATTACTATAAATCCATATAATAATACTGTTATCACCTAATTTATCTGCAATAGTATGACATATCAGTTTTTTGCTTCTTTCTAGATTTTAGTTTAGAAAAGAATTCCTTAATATCCTCCTCCCGAATTACTTTCTTGTTTTCCGCAAATTTCTTTAAGTAATCAGCTAGTTGCTCCTTGAAATCATTGTATCCAGCAATAAGCTCAATTAAATTAACTCTATCCATTGAATTCAAAATTTTTTGTTCTGTATTTTCAGCTAAATCTTTCATTTGCTGCATCTTTACTTTGCCCTTTTCTTCATAGATTTGGACAGTGTCCTCTTTATCCAATAAAAACTCCACATTTTCCTCCTTATACATGTTCATGCAAGTGGGGCACTTGCACAGTTTGTCACGCCAATCATCATTTTCCATATACTTGGTTGATATAATGGTAGATTTTGTTTTGGGTTTGCAGCAGCTGATTTCAGCTTTCAACTCAACTACAAATATAAAAGTTAAATAAAATAAGAAGAATATTAAAGTTTACTAACCATTATCAGGATCCTTTCCATTCTCTTCCAACTTTTCTTTGTCTTGGTTATCAACAGAAATGTTAACAATTTCAGACTCATCAGTTTTCTCAACTTTGGTAATTGTTAAACCATCATAATGTAAAAGAAAATCATGCTTTTCTATACATCTTTCGCAAATCATTTCAGCATAGTTTACAGGCACAGGGGCTCCTAAATGACGGTAATGAAACCAGTCCTCACACATAATGCATTGAGCCATCTCATCCTCTATGGGATCTTCAGGGTTAGGGTATATCGTTGAGCAAGTGCAATACAAGCCACTAAAGTTTTGATTATATACATTTTCTACATTGAAGTCATTTTTTTTTGGTTGCAGATTACATCCATTTGGAAACCTTTTATTTCCACAATCACATCGAAATTTCCTTTTTGTATATAGCTCTATAAGATTATGACCATCATGACAATGATAGGAGCATGCCAAACAAATTCCAGCAGATTTTGTGAAATCTTCTTTTGCATCAATAATGCATGTTAAGCAAGCATACAATGGTTGACGTTTCATGTAACCCTGAAGAAAATAATTGTTAAATCATATTAATAAATGTATTGAGATAAATGTAGAAAATATTACATTATCATAGGAACAGTTGACATCGTCAGTGTCTCCAAGAACGGCGGCCACTTCTTCCATAACCTTCTCTTCACCTTTTATTATATCGGTTATGCCCCATACCTCTTCACTTTCGTTACTCTCGACCGGTGCACTTCTTCCCGCTTCGTTTTCAGACATTTTATACAAGTAATTTCAATGATAAATAAATATCTCAAGAAACAATTTCTGAACGACCGCACAACGTTAAATCTGGTTGAAACTGAAAGAAAATTAAAGAGAATTGTTTGTTGACTACTCTAACTTTTCATATATGACTTCACGTAGTAGATGGAGCCAGCAGTCTATACATTTAAAGGTCTTATACTCCGTCCAACTTCGTAATTTAGCCTCCAGTCACTGCCGTTCATTCTCAAATTTTAAAATAAATAAAAAAAAGGTCTTAAAACAGATTATTCCAGGGAAAGCCTTATGTATCTGGCTGTGGCGCATAGTTATTTATTCGGTTACTCTCTAGGTGTCGCGACATTTATTGGCGCTAAATAATTTGAAATTTCAATTTGAAAATAGATGTATTATAATATGTTTTACATTTCCCAATTATTCTAGTTTCATAAGCATCTTTCAAATCAAGTCTATCTATTATAGTCACCGAGAAAATTGCTAAAATTTGAAGACACTCCTTTAATTCATTTTTCATTTCTTGAACTTTGATAGGGAATTACAGCCAAACGGCTGGAATAAATTAATATGCGTTACATTCCCCAACTATCCTAGTTTCATAAGTATCTTTTATATCAATTCTATCTATAACAGTTTTCGAGAAATTCGCTGGAACGTGAAGACATTGCTTGTTTGGCAGATAATTTTGTCATTTCTTCAACTTTGACAGCGAATTACTGCCAATTGGCTGAAATACAGCAATAAATTAATATGCGTTACATTTCTCAACTATCGTAGTTTCTTAAGCATCTTTCATATCAAATCTATCTATCATAGTTTTCGAAAAAATCGCTAAAATGATACTACTTTTGCGGCCGGGTTTTAATTTTTAATTTAATTATAAGCACAACGTAAGGTAATTAGATAATTGTATATTCAAATTAAAGATAAAAATAAGGAGGTGTAAGTGTATGTTTGGTTACACAAAAAACAATAAACGTTTAAAGAATGTTTAACAGACTAGTACATTTAATGTTACCAAATCCGAAGAAGTAACTAAACAGATATTCAAATAAAACTGTATTGTTTTATTGTTACGTGATTATCTGTAAGTTACGGCTTCTGTAAATGGCAAACTTAAACATACTATCAAAAAGCGATCCGCCACATTTTCAGATTTTAAGCAGGTGCACCCTCGTGAAGGTAAATGTGTACGAACTCTCTTGCATCAATTCAGAGGCTGTGTTTTGCGCTTGAATTGACTCCTGGTTACCAACTTCGAAAGAATATGATGTACCTTTAGCACCTGACATGCGGCCACGTGGAAGTCGTTTCTCCCATCACAGCAAATAAGAGCAAACGCATGACCGCACACCCGGATAAGATGATAAGTAAGATGACCATACGTGGCATTTATCCCGAAGAACAGTAATGTAAGAACGTAAATATTTAAATGCATATGTATGAAATCTATATATTTGATTTGTTGTTTAAATGAATACTGCGTTTTGATTTATTAAAAGAAAATATCATTATTTAAACATATAAAAAGAAGAAAAAAAATATATATAGCGTCCCGAATTCAGAAATCTGGTCACCTTAATTATAAGGAATGTTTGGAATAGAAGGAAATACTGTGACCAAAAGGGGTAAAATAAAAACAAAATAAAACTACACCTGAAAGAGAACACAAACATATACATATAGAAAACGACAATAATTACAATAAATGATAATACTTCCATTGCATTTTTCTCACATTCTTTTTGTATTTGTTTATATTTTTTCTATATCAATTTGTAATGCAATGCTGCACAATATAGGCTAATTGTGCTGTTTTCGCAGTTAAGCTATTCACAATAATCTACAAATATATAATTACGACCCATTTCATTCCTCAGGCGCAACACATGGGGGCAAAATAAGGA
>JAFMTC010000101.1:1621165-1645975 GCA_018845635.1 Nicrophorus orbicollis | reverse complement strand
TAGAAAATATATTGTCACTAATTTGGAAATAGTATGCTTCATTTCGAAATCAAATTCGCGGCACAAAATGAAAACTTACATTATTAGAAACAACAGGAATTGGTAAAGGTGGTTCAACATTATGTAAATGCACTAACCTCGTTTAATTGCAGCGGTGGATCAAGGGAATTAACGCCGCACAACTCGCAATTGCGAGGGAAAGCCTTGCGTTCGACCAATCAGAGACGTGCATAGATAAATGTGCATAGGTTCAGGTTGTTGAATTGCAACAAAAACGCTGTATCCACTGAACACCGGCACATCGCAAAAAAAAGCAACGCTACCAAATGTGGAGTGGGGGGACGCGTCGTTTCGCCGTTTCTAATGCAAAATTTTCCAGCTAAAGAAAACGATTTACTCACGTTTCATTACCGAAATTCAATTGGAACGGCATCGCCGATGATAGATTTCCGCGACGTTTCAATTTCCATTTAAAACTAATGAACAAGATACGATTTTTCACTCATTGTTACACACTTCTAATTAGAATGATGCATGAATGATGTTGACTTGAGAAAGGGACGCGCACAACAACGGCGTAGTGACGCTACTACAATTGTACCAACCGGTGATACGCATGACAATTTTTATTTTGCGATAAAAATGCATTGTTAATATCAGTTGGTATCAATATTAAACTAAACAAATGGGAGGAGCACCGTTTCGGTCCGCCATTTTGCAAGTGCTCTAATTTGCAATTAATTAAACGGATTTCTCAATTACTAATTATTCTAGAACACTCAATTCTTAACATAAACTTCGTAATCGATTAACGAACAAATTAGGAGACTTTTCAATGCACTGCGAATATATTTTATTGTTTAATATCAGATTATTACTAACTTTTAATTATTCAAATTGCAGTTGTATTGTTGATCATTAATTTTACGTTGATCATCTTCACGAACAGCAAGGGAATTCTCTGTATTTAGTTGAGTTGCAAAACAGTTTTAAACATACGAAACGGGAGTACACACCTACGTTTTGTCTGCCAAACTGCGACTGAATCTCCATCTATGGGTATCTCAAAGTGCAAGTGTTCACTCCTTATATGGTAATTGTTTACGTGTTCAGTGCAGGTGTTCACTCCTTATCTTATAGAGATAATTTATGCGTGCGATAAAAACACAGCTGCGAACTGCAGATGTTCACTTATAGTGATAATTTATGTTAATCGACTTTGGTAATAGATGCATGATAAACTATCTAAAAACTTAAGAAAATTATCTTTAAAAATTAATTAAAATATAAACAAATACTTTTTCCTTATTCCAATTGAAATGGCAATATGCGGAGCAGAATTGAGTGGATCCAGTTATGCCATCAAAATATCCTTTTCATTCCTGCTCCTGTTGGAAGTTTGTGCTAGATTGAGTAGGTTTGACACTAAGTCCATACTTGTTAAGAAAATCTTATTTGATTCATTACGTTATTCCTTAGTGGTGGTGTTAAAATATCTAAACATGAAGAAATTAGGAAATAACGAATATAAGACTAGATGTATTGAGTAAACTGTTGGAATTGCATAGAGATAAATGGTACCAAACTTACAATCAACAGCCTGTTATAATACTATAAACATTCTTTAAGTGCTTCTCTGTAATTATATAATTTATAATAATTATTAATATTAAGTAACATAAAAGAAGTGATTTATTATATTTATACCTGTATAAAATATTTCAGCTTAAAACTTAAAAATCTTCTCAACATAAGATCTGACTGACAAATAGGAAGGAAATTGTTGGACATTGTATTGAGAAGTATATATAGGTTATGTAATTTTGTTTTGGTTAATAGTTACCCGGTATATCACTTGGAACGCCACTTGACTACCAGATTAACCCATAGGTCATGGGTCATTCTTACCCCAGGATAATTCTATTTAAATTTAAATCCTTTTTATTTGTATATTTGTCTATACTTTCTTCAAAAGAATCGAAACATTATATACATTTTCAATGCATTAAAAAAAAACTAAACATTTTTCTAGTACTAATTTTCTGTGATGAACTAATATTATTAAAAACAGAACAGCGGAATAATTATTTGTAATGATTATTAAACAACTATTCTTTGGAAAACATACTTTTGTTTCGGTTTTCATTGGTATCTTTAATTTTTTGTTTTAGTCTTCATGTTCTGTTTCATCTGTGCATTATTTTAATTATATTGAAATGTTAAATCAAACCTGATTATGATTAACTAAAGAGTTTAGTCAAAAGTTTTAGCAATAAATGAAATGTAATGTGTATTGAAACTATTATATGTAATTCTTAAAATCTGAAAGTAATTATTTATTGTTTAAGTAGGATTTCATTGTCTAGTATATTTATGAACAGGATTAATGATTATAATAATTAATTCCTCACAAACAAACACAAAATATATAACTAGATATTATATAAATAATTCAACTTTAGTTAAAGCAATAGCATTTTTTTATGAAGGCAAACAATACATTTTGAATATTGTTATATTGATATTTATTTCAATACCTTTGTTTATTATTGTCTAACGAAAGCATGCAATTTTCGTTATTGATTGCTTGATAAGTTGCATACTTTTAACCTTTATATTGATTGAAACAAACAAGTAAATTTCTAAATTCAAATATTTATATGGATAATAATGTTTCTTAAACTGTTTGTTGTGATTTAAAGGGTGAAAGTAAAAACAAAAAATATGATTTACAAGTTTGGGAAATTCTCATGTATTTTTTTTTCATATTTGTATTAAATATTCTTTGGACTTTTTTTAGGAATCGAAGTATAAATTATAAATATTTGTATGAAAATTATGTTATTTTAATCTATCCTCTACTGATTTAACTACAAATATTTGATTAATAAGGTATTATTATTATAATTAATTTAAAATATAAATTTGGCAAGTAGCCATTGACTTGTGTCAGTTATTTAAATGAAAATAAAAAAATATATTTGCTAGAATTGTATAGTATGGATATAGATTCTTTATTAAACACTTTGGATACGTGCGGGCAATTGGGATTGGTGTTATCCACGGAAGAGAGCCTGACATTATACAACTCTTTGTTATTACTTCAAAATGAAAACCACTTTCGAAAAGCCTTTTTCTGGGGACGAATTTTTGGACACGAGAAGGACTATTATGTGGCTTACGGATATACAAACGATGTTCTTCTGAATAGGGTTTTCTATTACAGCACGAATTGCAGAGACTGGGGCCTGCTGCCAAGACCTACTGATAAAGCCCTGCTGCTTACTCCTCTATGTACGAGTAAGTTTCAAGGGGATCCTGCGCTAGTCGTAGATATTCTAATAGAAAAAGATGAGATTTCAATTGGAGAGAAGTTGAAGGCACCACAAGTCAGACAGCTGAAGGAGGAGGACAGACTGTCAGCGGCTATCCATTTGATTAACGAAGAAGCCGTCGTCGTGCCTAGAGGTGTTTTATTCCAACGACCGGATGGCGTGGTCGTGGAAAATTTAAGTTTCGAAGGACTGAGCTATTTGGAATCAATGGAAGTAAAATCGTTTCTGCATTACCGCAAATCAAGAAATAAATGGAATACAAATTTATTAACAAGGAATGATTATAATTATGCAATTGATTTCCTGGATTGCGCCGACGAGGACGTTCCCGAAGGTTGCTTTGTTACACAGATTTCGCCGGGAGGCATATACGTAGTTGTGCAGTCCCTCTACTGGACGGGTTTTATGATGTACCATAAGATCGGTACTCCTACATATGGCTATGCATATTTCGGTAATGGTAGGAAATGCTTCAATTTGCCATTTATGCTACAATTATTATAAATATGCATTTGTAAGAAACGATGTTAATAAATTAAACTGTTTCATTGGCAATTACAATTTGGTCAAGTTTAGATTCATTTGATTTTGATGTAATTTTCCGTCCGGCTTTTAATCCTTCCCGTTTATTATTGGTTTCGCCCGTGCTATTGATTTCTTGATGTTACTAGGCGTCGCGATGCCCTCAGTGACGTGTGCTGCGCAATACCTCCATTGATTCCAAACGCGTTACAAGTGTCCCACTCATGTGAGACGACCCGAAAGGGTAAGTGCTATTCCCTGTTACACTTATTTATTATTTTTTTATTGAAACTAGTTTTACTTCCATCTGTCGATACCGCATTTACTATTCCAATAATGAAGAAGTTGATAATTTGATCAAACCACACCCAAATATTTTATTGTTCTTCTGGCTCCATATACTTGTTGAATCTATATGTTTACTGTTTATATGTTTATTGAATTAAATTTACTTATATATCCACATAAAAACATTGCTAATTCGGAAATTAGGCTTCATTCATTTTCATATATTGAAAATTATTAAATTTTATATTCTGTTAATAGGTTCGAATAAAACATGAAGTGCACTTTAATATTCGTCTTGGCTTTTGCCATAGGCTCCTATGGCTATAGCACCAAGGTATTAAATTAAGCTATTAAATTCAACCAACTTGAACTAATATTTATGCATTTAGGAGCATTACTTTACTTCTGATTTACTTCGAGATGTAATGAGTCGTATGTCTAAGGATTTCGACAACTCTTATCTCGATTTCCCCGAAGGAAGATTGCCATTAGGTTCTCGTTCTCTCGCTAAAGAGTTGGAAGAAGAAGAACAGTTGTACCCATTGGACTATGATACACTTGAGCCAAGCCTCCATCCAAGTATCAGAGATCAAGAGTTTTTGCAACACAGTAGCCTGTGGGGCAACCAGTATGTGTCAGGTGGAGCAGGCGAAGGGAAACAGCTGTTGAAACCGGAAGGGACCTATAAGAATCATCAGGAGATCAAAACTGATGCAACTTTGCCAGCATATTGTAATCCACCTAATCCATGCCCAATCGGTTATTCAGGTAAGAAATGAAATTAATTCTGAAAATACATAAAATCGATACATTACAGTGGAGAATGGATGTTTGGAGAAGTTTGAGAACACAGCTACGTTCAGCCGAAAATACCAGGCTGCGCAGGATTGCATGTGTGATAGCGAACATATGTTCGATTGTCCCAGTGGAGTAATGCAGGATACCAATGACGCTCTAGATGCAATGGATGCATTAAACGAATTGGAATTCAATAGATTTCTTCAACATTCCATTCAGGTATTATGTTTGTCTATTTTGTTGAATTATTGTATTAAACTGAAATGTCAATCATAGGTTGACCCAAGTCTTCAGCACAAAAATCTGGTTGCTAAAAAGTTTAACAACTTTAAGAAGAGTGAGCGTATCAATCCATTTTTGACGGGTGAACGTTTACCCGTTGCCGCGAAGAAAGGTAACAATGTTTACTATTAAATAATGGATTGGTTTCCAAGACCTGAGGGGTCTCCTGTCCCTTCTGGTCGATGATGACGACAAGTTTTGCTTCGGATAAGGACTACGACTATTCACCATATATATCTCAAATTCCTGTAGTGCGATGTGGTGCACCCAGCTTTGTTAGGATTCCAATAGTAAAAAAATAGCTGCTTTATGTGTGGATTAAAAAATGTCACTAAATACGGACTCGAAACAAAACAAGAAATTGAAAAATAAAAATAACGGATATGGCCCCATACTTTTAAAAAGTAACAGCATTTCTCTTAAGAGAATCAGCCTAACGACTATGAACAACTTCGATGATGCAAACCTGAGAGACCCCTCAAAAGCATTGAAAAGAATAATTAAAATGGTAGCAGTTTTCCCCAAGTTTCTTTTCAATGGTTTGTGAGTTGCAACAGCCGGTCGAATCATGAACATATCAAGTCAGAACTTACAATGCACATTGACGGCCCTACGTTTCCGAGGCGTCCGGAAAATCGGCCATCACCTCACCTTTTCTTTTGGAACCTCCTATGGAATAATGGTTGCATCGGATGTTCCCACCGTTTTTTCGCGACGCCAAACGGAATCAGTCTGTGTGTTGTGAATTCCTCTTAAACTATTTATAAAGAGATAATGTAACAATCAGATCCTCAAATTCTCAAACTTAAGCGACTTGCTTATAAAGTGGAGATAAGTAAACTAATAACGAACGCAAGCGTTATGAATAAGGAATGACATTTCGAATGATTACAAGATGATTATTTGATGTTTCCTTAAGTTAAATATATTGTAATAAGTTGATCTCTAGATGTTTACTCACATAAAACGTATATTTATATATTAATCAATGTATTACGAAATGGTTAACCATTTCAACAATGTATCTCTCTGCTTCTAGAAACTATGTATGTGTTATATTTAAACTTATGGGAATATGACGTATATACACATTCTCTTCAATATATATGAATGGTATTTAATGGTATTTGATGCAAAAGAAACTGATCTGTTTTATTTTAGACTTAACCACTCATCCTTTTCCCATTTGCGTAAGCGGTATTAATAAAGAAATAACTTTTTTCTAAATATTGAAAACTAATCTTTAAATGTTTGCACTAATGCAAATTAGAAAAGTCCCACGCAAACGCTCACTCTTTTTGCGGATTCGACTATGAAGAGCTGAAAGTATTTCAACAAATCCGACGATCACAAATTTTCGCATGGCCCAGTGAGCAAAACGCGGTTAAAGTTCACATGAGAAGTCTGTTGGTATTTTCTGGTCAATTTCCCACGACACGACATAACATTTAAGCTAGAAGATTTATGTGAATAAATGGACAAACTTTGTCCGCGATATGTGTCCATGCGGTAGACGCAAAAAAAGTTTGGAAGGTTACAACCTTTCCATACTGAATTGGAAATTCATATTTTCCACAGTATAGATTTGCGGGTAGTTTGCAAACTAGGTGAAAATTATATTCGATGGAATGTTGCCATCTACAAGGTGGAGGAGGGCGCATAAACACAGACTAGTCACGTCTCCCTCCTTTCCATTTGTACGTTGGAGCCGGTTTGATTTGTTGTCTGGATGTCGATAACTCCTAGGAGTCTCGTCCTGGAGTCGACCGTCTGGCTCCACGTGTTTGCCAAAAGCCCAGGGACTAATGCGAAACTTTGATAACGAAGCCCGTCTGCACAAAACACCCCCGGGGCCTGAGATGTACGTACACATACCAGAAGAAAAACTAGTATTCGAAGAGAAAGAAGATATGAGACGGGGAGGCGAATAAACGCTGCCCCCCTTCAGGATTTATTACTCGCGAAGTATTCAACCATGCGGATTTACATTTCAAAAACGCGAATTTGGCAAAAATATCTGATATTATTTACTGTCTCAATAAGGGTTAGCCGGAGCAGCTCCGATGAAAAAGTTAAATGGTCCACCACTCTGTTTACCGAAGAGCCTCTGAATTTATTGTCGGTATCGCACCCGAAACGCAAATATCCTTTTCCCCCCTTTCTATCGCGAAAACACATACATTTAAATCGCATTTCCATTTCAACTCGCTGTATTCTACGTATTCTTGTTTGGTAATCATAACATATATTCGGATGTTGCATATATTTTTTTTATATATTGTACTTTGGCAGAGCAAACGATGTTATCAAGTGCTTAAGAAATTCTGATAAATTTATCGACGATGATTCAGGTTAATGATGTAACTTTTTATTTTTGGTTTAAAATGAAATTTCAATGTACTGTTTATTTGATTTAAGACACATTTAAACTTAATTGTGGCAGTACCAGCCCTTCATATGAAGCATAACATAAATGTTGTTTAATTACTATTACTTCTTTAATATTATTGTTTTGTCTGCATTAATATGGAAGAAATAAAATTAAAACTAAATATAAATTTTAGTCTATTTATAACATAACATAATCAATGCTAAGTTATAATTATTGATTTTCAAATATTTATATATACTAATTGTTTAAGTATATTTTACTAGGAATTTATTTCGATAATTATTGTATAGCAGTAATAAGTCATCAATAATTTTGAATATGGAAATTATTAACGTATTTTATATCATCAACAGTATTGTATTTAAAATAACTAGCTATTAGTCTTTTATGGATTACTCCCACATCTTCCTTGTGTTGCTTTAATGATGATCTATGAGATCATTGGAAATCAATACGTCTTGGTCTGCCATAACATACTCAAAATATAAGTTTGATTGATTGACTAAATTACTATTTATAAAAGCAAACTCATATTAAGGAAAACAATTGAAGTTCATTTGCTAATACACTTGATGCAAATTAACTCGATGATGTTATTAGACATGACTTGTAATAAAGAAGATTAGTATTTTTGAAAGTATCACAAACAACTCGTCAACATTTTTAAGAAAAAAAAAAAGAATCATTCGTATTACTAATGAATGTAATTATAACAAATATAAATTTAATACTAGAAAAACTGCTGCCATTAACTATTAATAATGTTTTTAATTATAAATGTGAATACTTAAAAAACGATAAAACAAAGGCACTTCAGCTAACAATAACTTTAAAATATTAAAAAAAAATTAATTAAAGTAATCTTTAATAATCGATCTAGGACTAACTAGATTCAGTTGAAGTATTATATAAATAATAACATTAACAAGCTATTTAATAATTGCTATCAAAAATGTACGAATAAAATTAATAATTATATTTGAATATTTGGTTGTGTAAATGCATCTTATGTAAATATCTTTTTTAAATCGATTGACTTAATTTCTTTACTTTTTGTTTTATATGAAAAAGGGATTCATTACTGTAGGAGAAGTAAGAATAATGTTTCTATTCAATTAATTTATTGTATCTATAAATAATTTCTACATATACAAACATAAAAATAAACATTAAATATTAAGTACATTAATTAATTACGTGTTTGTAATAATACATGGAAAGATGAGTCTTATAAAATACATTCTATTCAGGCATAAGAGAAACCAGAAGATATACAAACATGGGAAAGTATGTAAAGAGGAAAGGGAAAAGAAAACTTGTGTGCATAAAAGAAATAATTATCTTCATAGCCATATAAAGCTGTGTGTGTGGACGTGGGTTTCAATATTCTTGTATTCGCAGATACCAGAAAAATCCACACATGTTTATACATTTGAGACTTAAACGATGCCTAATTAATTTGATTCCTTACATTTACGAAACCTACGTACATACAAGCAGGAGGCGTTCAGAGGCAATTAGGTAAAACGATTTGGGGAAAATATGTCTTCCTAATATTGATTTAACATGCGCAATTACAATAAGGTGTACATGCTACGAAGATCGTGTCAACGATTAGGAGGAAACCGTTTCAATTAACGCTAAACGCCTCCACTGTCAAATCCTTTTATACACGGTGATTAGGTAGATCTGGAAAGATAATCAATCGAAGGAAAGAATCTAAATTAAATTAAACATACAAACAGGTACACTAAATATTAATAGGAACTTGGACTTGTTTATCTATTTTAGAGGATATTGGTTATTTGATTGATTAACAACGCGCAGTAAGAAATGAAAACGTAACAAGCTTCGATACATAAATTTATGAATAAGTAAATACATTAGTTTACTAACTGTTACAATACTTGTTTTTTTTAAGTTAGGGCTATAAATTAGTTTTGGGAGTTTGTAGCATTTATAAATATTAAGCGGATGATCTTTTTTTGACATAAATCGTAAAAATTAATTAGTTGGAAGATGCAAGCAAAACAAATTGTTTTCTTTGACTGTGCATGTGTGTGTATGTGTTTATTGTTGGTCGGGTCACTGCATAAAAACATGAGCAGAGTCGGCGCCGTTGAGCCTACACCGACTTAGTGGGTATACACATAGCTCATTAATGCCATTTTCTATTTATAAATTTTATTATTTCGCGGCCCACATCGAAAAACAAAACGGCCGTCTCGAAAATCTCTTCATTAAACACATTAGCGCATACAAACATACGTACACACACACTGACACGCACATTCCGTCACTATCGTTTATGTAACCAAACCGTGTTTAGAGTCTCATACGAATTTTGTCAATTTCGAATCACGCACTGTATAGTAATTGAATACTGCTTGAAACATCGAAGATAATTGATGAAATGTTGCAAAGGTTATTGCACTCAACCTTTCATATGCACACAAACTGCATACATTCGTGCAAGCAGTGAAAAAATAGTAATAATAATCAAACAATATTATTGCATCAGGCCAATAAGTGCAAATGCAAAAATAAAATCAACGAAATAATTAGAATCTATATCATATCATGTACATATAAATTAAAGGAATGTCTGTGTGGTTGATCGTACAAAAAGATCCGCGTTAGTATAAAATATGTTTCGGACTAGAAGCACGCCTAAAATTACATTAAATAATCATAATAATAAGGAAAAAAAAAGTAGAGAAGAAGAAAAAGTAGCGGCCCGATATTTCCACAGGCCTCGGATTGGAGACGGACGAGTGGGCCTCTTGAAACATGTAATAAAAGTCAAGTGCTTTAATGATGCCGGCGTCGCTGAAATCGGAACTCAAGAAAGAATAAAACTGAAACGAACTCTCTGTGCGATGTAACGAGGACGCGCACTCAATCCAGATCCGCGGCAATGCATTTGCATTGCTTGATCCTCTGGATGCGTTTCTTGCGGAAGCGCGGCGTGCTGTTGGGACACCTCAACGTGACCGTGATCCAGGTGAACTTCTGAGGCTTGCAGAAGCCGCACGACTTGAACGCTGGTCCATTCAGATCCTCGTCCTCCGTTTCGGAGCTGTACTTCCGCTTGTTCCGTTTCTTCGGGTTCTTGGGGATGTAGAACGAATTGCATTGGCCGTAGCAGAATTTGTTGATGATCGTGCGAGGCAGACACCCGTCCTCCTTGATCTTTTGGATCAGCGGCTCCGTCTTGCACCAGTCCCGTTGCAGGTACTCTTTTTTGGTAATCAGAAGTGCGTTCTTGCTGGACTTGAGCACTTTCCTGCCTTTGTAACCGCGCAGATCAGCCAGAAGGTCATTCGCCGTGTATGGCTCCGTGTGGTTGTTCCTCTTCAAAAACAAATCGACATCGACCCGAGGATTATCCGTGGTTTCATCGATGTTGACGCGCTTATACTCGAAATCGTAATCTGGAGGCGTGTAGCTCTCGTCCAGTTCGTTTTCGATCAGGTATTTTCTCTCTTTGCGCTCTTCGTTCTGTCGACGCTCAGCAATCAGACGCTCCACTTCTTTGGTGTTGATCATATCCAAAATCGAGTTGCTCCTCGGATGTCGCATGGACTCCACGTTCACCAGTAACAGCAGCAGTACGAATACTGAAACCAGTGTAATCTTTGAAGACATCTGAAACAAATAAAGATTACTTTTAATGAGGCTTGCCAGAGATACGATCGAAGCGAAGAGAAAATAATGTTGTAATAAAGGGGCAAAATATGAAAACTGCGTAAAAGCCAATCCTGTGCGAGCTATCGGTGCGACAACAGGTTGTACATAGTTAGAGAAACCACGTATCTCTCTTCAAAGAGAGAGTGAGTGCATCAACGATCGCCCTACGCGCGACTCGACTCCTACTCCATTCGTTGTGTGGGAGTAGGACTCATTCATTCATTCATCTGTTCAGACTATCTACACATGCATCGAACACGCATCGTCCACAAATCACAATCATCAAAAAACAGAAAGCATCCATCAGCCTCAAACGATCTGCTACGTTCTTCTTAGGCCACCTAGGGCC
Source organism: Nicrophorus orbicollis (assembly GCA_018845635.1). Lineage (NCBI taxonomy): Eukaryota > Metazoa > Arthropoda > Insecta > Coleoptera > Silphidae > Nicrophorus > Nicrophorus orbicollis. The sequence continues at coordinate 1,634,319 of JAFMTC010000101.1, read as the reverse complement.
CTCCTTCACCTCTTAATTATCTTTCTTATGACATTTTAATTATGCAATAACTGCACGTTTACAGTTAAACACTAATATATCTAATTAAACTGCGCGCCCACACCACTTACAATTTATTCGTTTCTATACTAATTACAACATATTTTGCAGATTATTGCCTCGACATCCTTTAGAATGTATTCTTGATTATTTAAACATACCATTGAATAATTATAATTGTATAAATGGTTATGATAAGTAGATTCATAAAATACTTCATTTTACCATTTCAATTCTTTGAATTGGAATATTTATGTAATTAAACCTTAACATACACAACCCATACAATGACAGTACTTTTCTAAATGATTATAGCAACCCAATTCTTCAAAATTATATTTTAATAAAAAAATATAGATTGATTTGAATAAAACCTAAAGCTACAAATTAAACATAATGTAAAAAGTAATTAATGCGATTTGATTTGACACCAGAACTTGTATCTATAATCTATGTAAATAACAAATATATAAACCCGTAAAATTGTACTCAAATATAATTGCCGAAATTGAGAAGAAAAACCTGACTCAAATATTTTCCAACATATTTGTTTAAATAAATATTAAAAATAACAATTACAATGATAAAAATTAAACACATTATTTTGATAAAAAGAGAAAGATTTTGCAAAATGTTGGTACTATTATGCTTTCCTTCGATTTGGTTGTCGTTTCTTCAGGTTTAATTCAAATTAGTAATATTTACAGAGCTCATGTGATATACACCTGAATGCGATTCACATGCAAAATGAGCTTGTTATTATGTTTGGTCATGCATCTGAGAATATAATGCGATCTTACGCATTGGGAGACAGATTAATAGTGCCAATTAACTATGACAAAGAAAACAGACAAAGCCGCTCATTCCCATTTTTCGTTCGTAATTAAATTATTCCTAGATTCATTAGCATTTTGCTTATAAAAAATTAAATACATCTTTATGATGCAAATGTCCTACCTATTCATATATTATTGTCTATTGTGAGAAAAACAATAATAGAAATTTGAATTGGCTGAAAGTGAGATGTGCGATTCTTGGTAATTTTTCGAAGCGCGTTCCAAAGAGAAAAGAATAACATTAGATAGAACATCCTATTTTAACTATGACAAGCACGCCCGTTTTGCGCGCTTGACATTCGCTTTTCAAAAGAAACTATATAATCTTAAATAATAATCTCCTGCATACATTTGTTGCGATTGATTGAATTGCAGGACGCGATGAATACCAATCGGCAATTTCGGCAGGAAAAATCCTATGTGGACTTACCACGATTTCGTATTCCGGAATGATTCTTTATACAAGGATGTGTAATGTCCGTTACTTATTTAATAGAAGAAATTGTAATTTCTTATTAGCTGTTCGCTCATTGAATTTTCAAATAGCGGTTTGCGAAACTTAATATTCCTCATGTAATCTTATTTATGTAGTTTTATGTCACAAACTAGACTAATGCGTGTTTAGCGGCATTGTTTGAAGTAACAAATTGACCACAAAGTTAGTAAGAAAGACATCACCAGCTTAAATAAAAAAGGAACATGTTAAACTGCTCACACTAATTTTCCTAGTAGTAAATTAAAACATCACATGACTACATTGCTCAACGTCATCTTAGACTTGCTTCAACGTTCAATGCATTTGCGTGAGAATCATATAAGAAGTATTCAAACATTCATAATCTCACGAATGTGAATTCTACAATAATATTATTTGGTTAAAATTATCATAAAAATCGTTAAAAATAATTATTTTACAGTCAGATTACAGTCACATACAAGAAACGTTAAAAAAAACTATAATAGAATTAAAGTATTTTTTTCTTATTATAATTCACTTTGTTGTTTACCTATATATCATTTCAAGCACGTACACTTTCTAATGTTAAAAACATCAAATTAAAATGCATATAAACAACAATTTTCTTAACTTTCTATTAGTTTTTTATAACATTATTTTTATTTGTCACAATCACAATCACATTCATAAGAATAACATATGTTTTTGCTTTTAACAGGAATTTAATAGATCTTTTATAACTTATTTTTTTATATTTATTTAAAAAATATTTTAATTTTAATTAATTTAATTAATTGCAACAGAAATGTAATTAATAAAATAAGTTGTAAATTAATTAATAATTATAATTTGAATCAAATATATTTGTAACTGCAACATGAAATTGAATATAGAATATACATCATGATTTATTGTTAGCATGCATATTCATTGAGAATCTCCCAAATGAGCCAATTGCTATTTAAGATATGCACATGCGATATGCTCTTTAGCTTTGAATTGCTTTCAATATGAACGCTTTGTATCCTTTTTAATATTCGCATTGTCTGCAATATAACAACAACTCGTGCAGTAAATAAAATATACTTAATTTTAGATTATATTGCAACATTGCAAGTGTTGCTGTATGTCCGGGATATTCCGGATATATCGTTTTTTTATGACATCATTAGACATTCTTCGAGAATATTAATGATGACTGGTATTACCAAGCTAATAGTAAGTACGAATATTGAATAACTCTTTATATATTTACAGGAACACTGTAAACACTATAAAACATCTGTATTTGGTCAAACACACGATTTTTTAGTTATTTTTTTTACTGTTAAAAAATAGAACATGTTGATAACTATTTTAAAGTTATAACAGTTAATGTTCATTTTACGAACAAAGTGGAATCAGTTTGAAGCATAAATTGTATTATGATGATAACTTTTTGAGTAATTTATATAAATGAATTGATGTAATAATATTGTAAATACTAAACAAAACTGTACTGATGCGTTGAGATAAATGTTATTAATGGAATTTTTGTAGTAAATAAATATACGTAATCTGTATAATGTAAATTGCTAAGTGACTTAGTGTTAAAAAATGTAAACGTAAATCGCATTTAAGTGAATTATTAATAGCTAATTATAGTTTGTTCTCGTTGGAAACGGATTTATCATATAAATAATTTATTTATATTCAATTTACACGTGTAATTTTCACGTCAAAATGGGAATTTATTGTATCCAAGCGAGATTAGTTACGGATAGAATTCGAAGCCTCGAGCATTTCTTTGGAACGTTCTTACTGCTTTTTTTCCGTTTAAATTTATTATTAATATTAGCCTATTAAGACGGATGGATTAATGACTGTTACGTCTTGAATTGTGTTCGAGATGTGGCGCCGTAAGATTAAGTTGAATGCGGATTTAATGAATGAATAAATCTCTGAATGAATGAGCGTCGCCGGTTTGGAATGGACTTCGTTACGGTTCTGCATGGAGGATGGTAAAGGGGGCCTCAAGATGTGAAAGGTGTAGCGAGCTGGGGCCGTGTGGGTGTCCACCGTCAATGGAAATAAAACCGTAAACGCCAGAAAAGGCACCAACCACACCACAAAACCATGCTAATCTCCTGGCAGCTTCTTCTCGCTCGCACGCACACGCATTTCCGGTGCATTTCATCGATGACCGCCGCCGTAAATCTTTTTCACGGCACCGAATTTTTCTCTCAGCGTTATTTCTCTCTTTAAATATTTGCCCATTGTTCGCGAAACAAAGTGGAAAACGTGTCCGGATTACCTTCTCGTAGATCTACTTTGCAGACGGACGTGCGATTCCTGAAGAAAACGGTCATCCTCGCACGTCTCTCTTCCGACACTGTTGTCTGTTGTGTGCTGGCATCCATCCATTCATTTATTCATTCATCGATCCCAGTCCATTCATTCATGCAATACTCCCGTACAAGAAAGTGCTAATAGTGTAGACCGTAAATCCATTGATAGCAGCCGCCGAGTTGAAGATAAAATGAAATGGTGTCTAGTAACTAACAGGAACGCTCTCTCACTCCTCTGCGGAAACACAAACAACCGATCTTTATGTGTTTTCGTAACTAAATAGACCTATCGATTTGCATACATACTCGCATGTTACGGATAAAAAGTGGAGGAGATTGATAAAAAGATTTCTTGGGACACGTTCGTGTGGGCGGCTTGCAAATAACACTTATTTTTGCTCCCCCTGAGGGGGGAATGAGCCGCTGCCTTCGCGAAGTCAAAACTTGCCAATTTGCACAAGCGGACAGATAATATATTTGATATGGAGAACATCATTCACGCAGCAACCGATCGTCTTTATTTATCACCAAGACCGTGTCCATAAAGAACCCAGCACCGATGATTTACCGTTTGTGGTAGGAGTGAATTCATCCTTTTTATTTGTTACACTCTGGCGCTGCGGAGAGCAGCTCACTTTATTACATTGGCTTAAACATGTTCGGCTTAAACTCCTCTGCAGATCACATTTATTACCCAATTACTGTTTCCAACCTACCATACACCACACAACTTTCTGGAGGACGTGCAGAATCCACTCTGTACACACATTTACCTAGAATCGAATCGAGACGACTGCATTCATCCAATAAATTCTTCACACCATTAATGATACACCCACAACACTTTCTAAATCCAAACACATACTCCAAATATTTAGAATCCTCAGATTACTATCAAATTTATATATAAACATGCTACTCGTTTTCTAATCCTTTATTAATTATGACTTACATAATCATTTATATAAATCCATCCATTATTTACACCTCTTTCATATACACAGTTATTAATAACAGCCTGATTAATATTTAATCTAAGATTAATCTTTACTTTAAGAATAACCACGTAATTAAATATTGAGAATATATAATAAACATCAATGTACCAACGATCCTTTTTTTAAATATTTTTTTTGATTAAAATAATTTATATAATTTGATACTTTTTTCTACGTTATTTTGATACGTTATTTTGCTGACCAGTAAATCCCAGAAAAATCGGTCAGTGGTGGGATTCGAACCAGCACCATTTCGCATCAGATTTCTATGATGTAGGGCCTCTTAATTATTACTTATTTAAAAGATACGTTTATTTGAAAAAAATAGTCAGATTATTATTAAAATAGTACACCAGGGAATAAGAAAAAAATTACATGAAAATTAAACATTGTCAATCATAAAAAGTAATATTACTCTATAATTTTTATAAAATAAGTAACAAGACATAAATACCAATGGTCCAGCAATATAATTTTCTTTTCTTTGTATATTTCCATTATATTTACTTTGTATTTTTCTTGCGGTACTTGTTACCATTATTATTCAATATTTATAATAATAATAATTTTTACTTAAATATTAATTTTCAAATTTCCGTATATAACGAACTTTTTAATAGGTTTAAGGAATTTCAGCGTGCATTACATAAGTATCTATTGATAGAATCTCGGCGATGATATGAATGTAACGTAAATATTTTCACGAGATTTCCGTTTTTCTCTGCGAAAATAAATAGATCGAAAATTAAATTACTTGCTAGCATAGTTTATTCAAATTCGTTCCTGCATAGAAATATTTTACTACTTACTCAGCGGAAAATATAAATGACTAGCATCAATTATCGAATATACATGGACATGGTAGTTAAATTATCTAAAAATAATTATTAAATGGACGAATATATAAAATTGTGCAAAAGTGAATCTAATTATACATACATGAACAAATATATAAATACGAAAATAATAATTCTCCGAGTCTGACATTTTCTGATTTTAAAATTACTGTTATTATCGTCTGACGTAATCCATATGATATCAGTTTGTTTTTCTTGAAGTTCTCTCTAAGTAATTGTCCTGGGTATGTCAATTACGTAAATTAGTGATTAAGTGGGGAAAAAATGTACAATCTAGCACTCAAATTGATTGTTCTCGCATGAACCAATGATTAATTATAATTACTTATATAACAACGATTTCATTATAAAAAAATCTATTGTATTTATGTTTCTAAAACTTTCATTATTATTACAGATATTGTCCGCACATTGGGTCAAAGGGCGACACAGCACAGTAACTTTTAGATTTTGTTTAAGTATGTTTTGTACTTGTTTCCGTGAAACAAATACTAAAAATTTTAACAAAATAAAACATAAATTCATGCAAATAATGTATAAATTTACTAAAAATGTGGTATAGCGCGATAAAAAAACTAGTGCAATAGATGATGTCACCAAATTGTAATTATCCTCGCATCTTCGGATATCAGAAATATTCGTAATGATCGGTTTTAGTTTAAAACTTGTTACTGTATGTGTATTTTCAACTGATTTGTGGTGATTGAATGGTCGTGTGATTCGAGGCGAGACGTGATTGTATAATGATGTCGATAATGGAGGAGAGTGCGGAATAGTGAATTTTGATTTATTTCCGAGCGTGGGTCGCCGGCGAATTGGTACACCGGATATGGCACGTAAACTAATAGGTGGGAGCCTTAAAACTTACTACTAAGATCCATACTTACACTTGGAATTTATATTTTCTGCATTCTTAATTACTTCCTCTAAACATAGAAACTTCTGTTCTGCAGTAAACCAATTACAGTTTGCAAATATTGTTACTACTGTACACAACTTTTATGCTTTTTTTTATTTAAATGACTCACAAGAAGTTATTTTGTAAAGTGTAATTTTACTAAAATAATAACATTATAAATAGGTTTTATTTATTCTTTATACATGGAAATAAGAAGTTCATTATTAAGAAAATGAAGAAATACAAAAGAAACGAAAATTTTATTGTTTTTATGAATGTGTAGACTAGATTTGCTATATTTCGATATCAGAATTGATGAGTTAATAATCTTGGATTATATTCAATTGAGTTTATGAAATGAATAAAAATTGGTTTCGTTGGCGATGATACGGATCGTGGAACCGAAAACAAATTAAAATCGGATTACTTAAGCCGTAACGAAACAGTAATTGCACCTGAAATCATCAAATTACCATACACGTATACATGAGCTGATGTCATCGTGTCATCAGTTGCGGATAATGTCATTCTCACGGTTTTCCGCTGGAAAATTTCAATGGCGATGATAATGGGTCGCCGGTAGTCACCCACCCATCCATCGGCCGGCGTCGGCACCGGAAAATGTAAACAAATACGTCTGAGTCCGCTTGCATAACATAGGGAGGAGGCGCGCGCCGCAATCAGGTCTGGAGGAAGAATCATGGGTTTGGTGAATGCATGTGTTTATGGCATCCCATTATCATTATAGCATAATAATTAGGCGCCTGAAGTGGATAAAGCGACGGGATTCCGGTGTGTTGATCGTGTTTTGAACATCGATTGATGGTCTATGGAAAGTTGGTGCGAGATGAAGGAGAGTGAATTGGCGTCGTGGGTTGTCGCAGCCGCTCTAATGGATTCCACTATTTGTTCATAAATCCGATTTGAATTATTCATTGCAAAATTGTTGGCGGGTGGACGTGTGGACACGGCTTCGCTCAACTGTGGCATTCTTACATTCGCATCACTCAGAGCTGATTTATCACTAATTGACCAGAACTCTGAGATCATATGCTTAATCCGCTTACCGGTAACCCATTCATTACACTCCCTCAAGAAGAATGCAAACACCATTCACGACAATTAACCGTGAGGAGGAACTTCATCAGAAATCATCCATAAGCAACCACCATCAGCAAAACTAAGTTACTCATCGATCAAACAAGACAACAAAACGAACGAACGAAAAAACTAACAAGACACATACGTCAAATGAAATTCCCAATTCTATTGTGTTTGGGAGTAATTATAAAATTTACATACTCACCGTCATATATAGTGTAGTTTAATAAATATTTATCGTTATTTAAATCATCCAATGGATCCAAGTAAACATGTAACTGAGACTCTGTTGACTTATTATAATTTGGATCCTATTAAGACTATTAACTTTTTTTTGGTAGGATCATCCAAGCAAGAAGTGCGGCGACGACAAACACGGCTCTTGAACACGTAGGTACATACAGTGCCCATATTATGTGGATGCAAGCAAAGTAAACTACTAAATATTCAAATAGTAACGTTAACGCCGGCTCTGAGAGCAATTTGTAGACGCGCATGGAGCCTAAGCTATAGGAAGTTATGTTTATTAATTCTTATTCCGAGTCGCCTGCATGTATATACAGATCGTTGCACAACTACAAAAAATATGAAACAAGCGTCAATGAATTTCATCCAACCTTCTATTTGCAATTCGCATTATCCTATCGATTTCATTTATAATACCGTTAACTTTTTTGCTTTGTTTTCACTCGGTAATAGTAGCGTGTAAATACAGATTTATGGATTTCAAAACTACTTCTCACGTCAATAAAAGTATTGACATGAAATTAAAAGGAATTGGCCATATATATCTGCTTAGGTGAGTAGGAGAAAAGTCGTAAATCGAAAACGATCGTAAACTCTTTTTCTATCTCGTATTTACTATCATCCAACCGAATAATTTTATTGCATCGAACGCTTGTTTTCCACCTAGCTGAATAATTAGAGCAGTTACTTTTTTTTTGCCATACACTTTCCCAAGTTTTTCTTCTTTTACTTTACTCAACCATAAAATAATTTAAAACAGCAATTATATAATAAAAGACTCGAATTATTATATAATTTCATCTAGGAATTACTCACAATTTCGTAAATACAATTTTAGAGTTTTGCAGTTACAGACTTTGCGTAAACGAATGGAGTTTAAGATATTTTCCGACTAATTTTAGATGAATGGACGTCAATTTATAATCTATTATTTTCGGGGTAATTTGCTACAAGAGACCAACGCTCCAAACGTGCAATGCTATATTTATTTCTTCACTTTCTGCCAATTGAAGACAGAAATAAATTTGAAAATTTTAATACTTGCGGAAGCCTGGTCGATCTTATTTTTAGACTCGTATTTCTTGTTTTTTTTTACTTACATTTATTTACAAGCAATGCATCTGTATTTTTTTCATTCAATTTATTTGATAAATTATTATAGTTACATTATATAAATAGTAATTTTCTTTAAGTTACAAAAAAAACATATATTAAATTCAAATATCTGCATTTAAAATTAATAATCTGCAATTATTTCATTTGCTGACTCAAATTATAATATTTCAGATTTCAATATTTTTATTTGTTAATTATATAATAAATAACTAAATGAAATAAGTATATAATTGATTAATCATAGTTTTTCCATTCTACAAATATCTTTTTGTAATTGTATTATTAATATACATGTTTGTTTGTTTGTTCTGTATTAATATTATAATTAGTAAATTAGTGATTATTTTTTTAATTAATAAATTATTATTTAAATCACAAAATAAAAACAAAACATATTTACTGTTACAAAGTGCTATTGACTATTAGTATTTTTCTCCTTAAGCCGATAATTGAGAACTAATTATTATTTGATGTATATTCATAGATATCTATTATGAAATAAAAAGACTTTTATAATATAAATATAAGATTTTTTTTTCAATATTAAATAGTAGTTATAAATATAAATAGTAGTAATTGTATGTACCTTCTTCAAAGTAATGAACTTTTGGACATAGTATAATTATTTTATACTGAATAAAATAACTATAATTTTATTATTGCAGTATAATTCTATATGATTGCATGAAAAAAAAAACATTTTTTTGTGTTATAAATTAGTAGCCCTGATGATATTCCAATAGCTGATTTTAAGTAATTGAAATTTTGTGTTGACGATAAATAACATTGAATATAATAAATTCTAATTTTTAAAGTAAAAACTTTTTAAATAAAGTTTTGAAATATTAATTAATATAAGAAGAAAGTTATAACTTACCATGAATGTAGTATCAAAGAAGTTCGAAATGAAAAGTTCTGCGAAGGTATGGGCGGAGGAAGATCAAATCACATACTAAAGCGCGGTGCGTTTAATCTTGTACCTCTGGTGTTGCAGACCGAAAGTGCTTGGAAGCGCGCGTGTTCGGCTCTGGTAAGAGTATGCTCGGAAAAGTCAGGAAAAGCGCGTACCAGCACGTGGTAGACCATACGAGGTATGCACGTGAACTGTTAAATCCATCAGTGAGAACTGGAGGAGGCGCAATCGGCGCGACGGCGGCCAGCCATGGCAGCAAGGCAAAGGCAGGCCAAGTGGTGCGCACTTCGGCGGCACCCGCCTCACCGCACCGCACTCCCCCGCATCACCCACACAGGTAACAACAAAATCGGAACACTTTAACCACATATGAATATGCAAGAGAAAGAAGCCATGGAGAAGAAAACAGAAAAACGAAAAAACAAAACAAATAAGATAAACAACAAAAAAAAGAGTAACGAGTAGGTTTTTACAGATCCAATCCAGTTTTCGTTCACTGGACTCAAGGTTTTCGCAAATCGTCCACCTCGCATTTGCAAGTCGCCCAAAAAACTGGACACCCAAGCACTCTGCAAACCGCGATAATCCGGCGATTTGCCTAGCTGATTGCTATGCTATGGTCTCTCTGCTCAATGAACATCTGAAATTAGTTTTGCGCCAAGTCCGAAGCGCATTTCATCCGCTTCCCACAGAGTCCTCACTTTTTGTGCTTGTTCTCCTCGGATAACGAAGGTCTTTAACTCTGCGCCAACTTCGGAAGGAAAAACAAGCACAACCAGAACGTGGCGTTCCTCTAATGCGAATCGAATTTGTGTAGGCCTTAATAGTCAGGTGGCAATTAAAATCCATTTCAGCTCATTTAGACCCCGGCTCCAACCATTAATTGATACAGACACTTTCGTGTTCTTGTTGTGTCTACACATATACGCAGACGGATCATACGTCTATATAACTATACATGGGAAATTATCAATCGAGTGGCATCGATAATAAAATTGCGTACGTCGAGAATTCTGCTGAATACGTGATTATTAGTTTGTCCCAATTATTGTTTGAAAACGTAGCCTAAATAATAAATTCGACAGAAATAAAGCATTTGCTTACATTGGCAAGATAATAGTAAATAAATAAGCAAAGTACGATTTTGGTAATGAATACAACAACAAAAAATGGATAAAGTATGCAAAATTAATATGACACATGAAAATAAACGCAAATGCAGTTAGTAGTCCAGTTAGTGTAGAATTTGTTTGTAATGTAAAGAAATTATGCACATTTAACTTTTTTAATTTCAGTTCTTGTGATTTCAACATAACATTAATATAATCCTCAGTTCACTTATTTAATTTTGCAAAATCTCTATCTAAGAAAAACAATCATCAGAAATTGACTGAAAAATACATTTGTTTCATTTGCATTTCTCTATAATTATCTTTTTTTTTCCCTGTAGGTTGGATCACTGTAGTCCCAACATGCAAATATTACTAAAATATAACTGAGATTCTAGTAATTCTGCTATGCTTTATAATGATTTATAATGATTTTTATCATTTATAGTGAAAATTCAAAAATAAGTATAAATTATATTTAAATTGATCAGTTTATTGGGATCCTTCGAAAACAGACACTAACATGTATATTAACAGGCTTTTTTCACAACGAAAACACCTTCAGTGACATGGGTCGTTTTAGTTGGTTTCTTATCCGATGATTTCATAACTTCATATATTGTAAAATCGTTGAATTTCGATATTACAGTTTGTGCATATCGAATTTGGCATGGAGTCTTTTTTGTATTCTGGGAGCATTCTGTAAAGCAAGAAACATTAGCTAACTATTTAATTGTTTAGTTTGATGTTACTTACTGCTGGGATCTATGAGACATTTGTTCACACTAGACGATCGTGTAGAATTATCGATTTTATCATCATCTTCAACATAATCACTATTGTTGAATGCAGAACCTTGTCTTGCATTTTCCGCTTTAAATATAGTTGTTTTCCTCATTGAAAGATTATCCAAATTTCTACTTTTGTCTACAGTAAACACATTTGATTTCGTTTGAAGAGAATTGCCAACGTTCATTGTGCATTTTGAGTTCATGTTATTATTGCCAGGATCATCTAAATATTTGGAATAAACAGATTCTTTTAAATTAGCCAAGTCCTTGTTCGATAATGATTCGTCTTTAGATATCACGGATCCTCGACGTGAAAATGATTTTCTGCATTTTCGTGAACTTATACATTCAGATTTTTTTGATTTTTTCTTTGGCAGAGAGTCTTTTGCTATGGAAACCGAAGATCCTTTGGAAACGGATTTACCGGATCCAGATCTTTTACGATTTTTTGACTTTTTTTTACAATATCCATTTGATGATGACTTTCGTGAAAGCGATTTTCGAGATTTTCTTGACTTTTGCCTGTTAAAAGAATCTCTAGAATTTTCACGGGTTACGTAATATCTTGATTGCCGTGGTTCGGGTTTTATCATTGAAGTTGAAGACGATATTGCTGTCACAGAAGTGGAAGATTTGTCGGTATCATTATTGCTAATGCTCAATTGTGAATCGCTTCTGGCATCTATTATTCTTGAACGACTCCTTGATTTTCGTCTTTTCGAACATTTAGATCCTTTTGATGGACTTCGTTTTAGAGCAGACTTTTTTTTTGATAATTTAGATTTACTACGACTCTTTGATCGCCCACATAATTTGTGTTGGTCTTTTATATTTTCTCCTGACTTTTTCTTTTGTTTAGAACATTTTGATTTTTTACATTTTACACTTGGATCTTTTACATTTTTCAAATTAGCAGAACATTCTCTACAATTGCTGTCCTTACAGTTTCTGTGATCATAAGACAAGGATTCATTTCGCTCTGAAGATATTCTTGGATCAGAAGATGTTGAATCTTGAGTTAGAGCGATTGGTTCTTCATTTAATAATGTAGGATCTTGAATTTGTTGTTGTGTTGAGATTCTTGTATCTGTAGATCTTATAGTTTTGGGATCCTGTTCTTGATTTCCTAAAGGTACATTTGGATCATATCCTACTGATGTTCTTGGATCTATTCTTATAATTGTATCTTCATCTAAAAATTGTTGTGGAATTGGTACTTGTGGTATTATTAATTCTTTACCAATAGACATTCTTGGATCTTGAAGTTGTGATAATCTTGATTTCTGGTCTAAATACGTATCTTGATTTGGATCTTGTGGCAAAGATATTCTAGGATCTTGTGACATAGACATTCTAGGATCTTGTGGCAAAGATATTCTAGGATCTTGTGACATAGACATTCTTGGATCTTGTGACAAAGATAATCGTGGATCTTGTGACATAGACATTCTTGGATCCTGTGATAA
>JAFMTC010000101.1:1608626-1621097 GCA_018845635.1 Nicrophorus orbicollis | reverse complement strand
TGATAAGGATATTCTTGGATCCTGTGATAAAGATATTCGTGGATCTTGTGATAAGGATATTCTTGGATCTTGTGATAAAGATATTCGTGGATCTGGTGATAAAGAATATCTTGGATCTTGGCCGTCAGCATATCTTTGAGATAAGGATATTCTTGGATCTTCATTGAACGTGTTTATGGGATCGCGAATTATTGTATCTTGATTTATGAATTCCTTTGGATATTCATGTACTGAAAATCTAGAATCTTCATGCACCAAGTATTTATTTTCCTGATTCGGCGGTGCATTATATGAAACAGCATTTACTTGTGGAACGATATAGTCATCATCTTTGTATACAGAAAAACGAGGTTCCCGACGTTTTGGTGGTGCAGCATTATATAAATTTGCGTTTCCTTGCGGAATTATAGAGAATCTTGGAACATCTTGAGGCAATTGATTGTTGGGCACCAAAGAATATCTTGGTACAATTGGAACAGAATTTGATATTTTACCAAAATTCGATTTCCCAGTAAAGTCTTGTTGATTTATACCGTAATCTATATCTGAATTTTGAGACTTTCGTGATTTTCGATGCATAACAGTATCTCTTATTTTATTCCCAATAATTGACAATCTACTTGGATTATTATCTGCATCTGAGATATTCGTTATTGAAGATTTCGATTTATTGAATAAAGATGTTATCCTTTGGGAAATTTTAGATTTCCTATGTGGCACGTGTACCTGTTCGTTTGCTATTGCTGCTTGCGTATTTGCTACTCTATCTTTACCTGGTATCATGAAAGCTCTTTCTGGTATAATTTGTGGAGCTCTGTAGATGTTTGTATCGTCTGATTGATCTTTCATTGATTTTGACATCTCAATGTACTTATCAGCATTAGTTGGAATGGGTGCTATACTTGTTGGAATAAGTTTGTAAGGTTCTGAAGGTTGGGCAATTGATTCATCATATTTCATACCAGTACCAAAGTCTTTGTAAAAAATTTCATTTTCTGTTTTTGTTATGCCATTTTTCTTTACATTTGTTGATTGCATCTGATTTGCATTATCTAATTTGTTATCAATATTATCAGTTGAAGGATAGAAACATTGCCCAATTTCCTCAGAATGTTTAGATCCATCTATGACTTGTTTATTGCTTGAGGTCATAGTTGCAGTCGGAATTCCGCTAATATTATTTGCTTCACACGTTTGAGTACATCTTACAACATTAGGTTCAAACAATGATGAAGTTCTGGAATTCTGAATTTGGACATCATTAACAAGTTGCTTGGATTTCCTTTTTCGCATGCAATAGTTTGAACGTTTTTTCTTTTTAGATTTGTTATGGCATTTAGACCTTTTTCTCTTAGGTTTATTGTATGAAACTGTAGAAGTACTACTCACATCCGATGATATACTGGTCATACTATTATCTGGAATTGCAGATTGCATATTCAATTGATCATTGCTCATTTCCGTAGATTTATCAGCAAAGTTGTTGGGGTTACGATTATCGTATGCAGTGTTTACAATGATTGTATTTCTTTTTGTAGGTGGGACACATATTGTACCTTTTTCCATTTTTTCACTTTCTACACTTGTCGATTTGTTAATCGAATTCATATAAGAATCAGGTGTTTGCTGCGTCGATGCATCAATGTTATCACCAACCTGAATTTTTCGAGATTGGAACTGTTGTCTTGGAATGTTATCATTAAATTCGTCACTCCTTTTGAAAGATACTTTAGATGTAGTTGATATTCTAGAATCTTTAAATGCTGGAATTTCTTCTCTATTATTGGAAGGTTTCAATTCATCATCGTATGAATTACATTGTTGTTTTTTTGATTTTTTTGATCCTTCAGTATATAAGTTAACACCATTATTATCATTATCATCATCTTGTTTTATATTATTTGGCTTCTTTGTTCGATTACTATCTTCTGATTCTACTTTACTATCAGAATCCTTTTTAGGTGATTTGTTTTTCGTTGAATCACTTTTGTCATTGAGAGAAGGATATTGACAATAACATGGTCTAAACTCTTTTTGATCCATTATGACATTATTTGCTACAGTATATTTTCCTGCAGAATTGCAATAACAAGGTCTAAGATTATCTATTTTGGGCGGTTCATTATTTGCTGAATTACTTTTGCCCATATAAGAAGGACATGCACAACAACACGGTCTATAATCATTTTGATCTTTTATCAAATTATTTGGTGGTGTATATATTCTTGAAGAATTGCAATAACAAGGCCTAAAAGTATCATTACGTGGTGGCTCATCCTTTTTAGATTTAGCTTGTGGTTTACTTGAGTTTTCTTTTGAATCTTTTGAGACATCTCCAGAAAACACATTACTTCCTAAATTCAAAGCACTTTGAAGAGAATCATGTATAAATGACATGCTTCTTTTAACTGCAATTTCACCTTTTTCTAATATGTTTAATGAATCATCTGCCTCCGATTTATTAATACTTTGCGATTCACTTTCTGCATTTGGTGGTGATGACTGTGGCATAGAATATAATTTAGCGAATATTTCTGGATCGATAGTTTCATTTCCAGGTTCAATAGTAAATTTTCTTATTACTTTAGATACTCTTTTAGGTTGAGAGAAATTTTCAGTATGGTAAGTCTCATTTATAGTTTCTTCTGTGATTACTGTTGATTTTCTGGCCGGTTCAGAATATACGTTATTTATGTTTTCGAATGATATTTTTTCAGTTATTGGTGCACCAACGTCATCATCTTTTTCATTAGTCGTAGTTTGTCTGAAAGAAAACACTAATTATTATTTTTTGTATTTCAACATTAGATTGATTAACTGACTCAGTATTATTAGAATTTTGTGATGCAATTTCATCTATTTTTTCAGGAGTTTCTTCGTTATTTACCAATGATCTTCTTTGCGACATTATAGATTGCCTAAAATAATTGTCTATTAGTTATTGATAAAAATTATCTTAACAAATTAAATTTCCTTTGTTCTAGTAATGAAGACCGTTTTTGAGTAAATTCGGGTAAAACTTGTTCGTTGTTACTTGAACTTAACTTTTTTTTACAAATCAATGTATTTTGCTCTTCAGGTTTTGATTTTTTGCATAATTTCATACACGAAGATTTCTTTTTTGATTTTGGTTGTGAAACAGTGGACATGGGAACGTATTCGTATTCACATTCGTCTGGTATAATAGTAGAATTTCTGTAATTTGAGGAACTTATTGGGATATTTTCTTCAAATTCTGTATATTCGTATTCCTCTCCTGGATACAATTTTCTTTGTTGATTGAGAATTGATGATCGTCGTTGATTAATATCACCCGTGGTGACTTCTTCAGTGTATCTTGTTAATATTTCAGTATGCATTGGTTCCATGGAAATATCTGGATTTTCTTTGTTGGGTTTATTTATAGAATCATCTTCCTTGTTTTCTTGATCAGCAGGTATTAGTTTTGCTTTTAATGCGGTATTCGTAGGTTTATTCATATTTTTATTTTCATGCATTTCTTCAATTAACTTATTAGATTTTTCTATAAAGTCTGTACCATCGGGATCAACAAATATAGAAGATCTTCTTGCTAAATGTCTTGGAGGAGCAGCAAAAACATTTTCATTGTTTACTTTACCAAAAGTTTCTTCTTCAGGTATCGCAGCAGGTCTAAAATGAAATATAATTCAGTAAATTTGATTATTATGTATTGTAAGTACACCTTAAGCCTGCATTCAATGGAATTCTAGTTTTTATTGTTTCTGGAGTATTCGAACTCTTATCATCTTCTATTTGAGAATCTGTTGGAAGTTGATTTTCATCATTACTAATTGTTGTAGATTTTCTTGATATCTCGGAGCTTCTTGGTTCTGCTAAAATAGTCGACAATCTTTCATATTGGTCATATTGTTCTGGATCAACCACCCTTGACCCATTTTGAACTGATGACATTCTTGAAGCATTAGGCGCAATATTTTCATTATTGTTGCATTTACAAATTATTGAATTCTTTTCCACTGATTTTGATTTCTTACATCGTTGCAAACAGTTGACTTTTTTCTTTGTGCTTTCATTTTCATTACCTAAGGTTTTACAATATGAACAGCTACATGGCATAGTATTTTCAAATCCGTTATTTTCTAATGCTTCTTCAGGAATTACTAAAGATGTTCTTGGTTTACTAATAGTAGATTGTCGTTGTGATGTTAGGGAGGTCCGTGGATAATTTATATAATTATTATCATTATTTACATTATTTAAAGCATTTGTATCTATATTATTTTCTTCATAATTTGGTTCTGCTGAAATATTAGTATTTTGTTGAGAGTATGTTGACATTTTGGATGAAGCTCGCCGAGGTGCTGCGAAAATATCATTATTTTGTATTTTATTTGGAATTTCTTCATCATTTAACAAAGTGGATCTTCGTTGAGAGGAAATAGATGGTCTAGAGCCAGTATCACCATCGAATACAATTGTTGATTTTCTTGAGATTTGAGATTGTCTAGGATCAATCATTGACATCCTTGCATTTTCAAAAGCGTCGACTTCTTGTGCTACATTGATATTTCCCATATTAGTAGCACTTAACTTTCTTTTGCAAACAATTGTAATTTTTTCTGGTTCAGATTTTTTGCATAATTGCATACATTTTCCTTTTTTCTTAGATTTAGGTTTGGTAGCACATACATTTTCATCCGGTAAAGTCGTTAATTTTTGAGGTACTGTTGAACAATTTTGCAAATCATTACAATCCGTATATTGTAATCCACTTTTATTAGGAATAATATCCCAATCATTTCCGTTTAAAGTATTATCTTCATTAATCAAAGTTGATTTCCTTTGATCCATATTATTTGGATTATCATCATATGCTTCTTCTGTAATAGTTGTTGTTTTTTTTACAATTGGACTTTCTGCAAAATTATCTCCATTGTCCGCTTGCTCTTCTGTTATTACTGTCGATTTTCTAAGGATACGAGAATCTCTTGGTGCAAACAAATTTTTATTTTGTTCTTCGTCGGTTGTTGGAACCATAGATGATCTAGAAGAAAATAATCTATATCTACCTTTTACATTTATCTTCAATTCGGAAACTGACCTTAATGATGGTCTTCTATATGGTATAGATGATCTGGATGAATCTGGCAAAAAATCATTTTCTATGGCGTAGGGTCTAAAAAGGAAAATCTATAGTTTTTTTTTTTTTATAATATATGTGTTAACCTGGAAGAAGATCTTCTATTAGAAATCAATGATGGTCTAGAACCTGCATCCCCATCTCTAACGTTCATTTTGTTATCACAAATTATTATATTATTTTCTTCAGGTTGTGATTTTTTGCACAGTTTCATACAGCTGACATTTTTCTTAGATTTCTGTTGAGAATTACACTCATCTTGTAATTTAGTTGATGGTATATCTTTATTACATGTTTCACATTTTAATCTTTCTTCTTCTGTAACAATACGAGAAGTCCTAGGTTGACTTAAAGTAGAGGACCTTCGTTGAGTAAATGATGTGCGAGGTATATCTTGATAATTTAAATCATTCATATTATCATCTTCTATAAACATTGTGGATCTTCTTGAAGATTGAGATTGTCTTGGATCGACAGAACTTCGTCTGGAAGCTAATGATACCCTGGGTATATCTTGGTCATCAGGTTGGTTAACAGATCTGACAGATCTTGATTTTCGGATGACACGACCATCTTCAGTTTGACGTATATCTTCTTCAGTAAAATCTGTATAACTTTTTTTTATTCCTGATTTTCTTGGTGACATTACCTCGGATGCCGTAGATTGTCTTGAACTAGCAGATATTCTTTGAGACATTCTCGTTTGGTTTATATCATCGTAATATTGATTACTATTTCTTGATGTAGAATAGATAGAATTTCTTTCCTTATTACAACATTCTTTTTTGCAATCGTTAGGTGACTCTGTATCATTGTAATATTGATTACTATATCTTGATGCAGAATAGATAGAATTTCTATCTTTATTACAACATTCTCTTGTGCAATCGGCAGGTGACATAGGTGGATTAATATTAGAGTCTTGAACGCAAATTTTGTCTACTTTTTGTTTACCTGATTTCTTCTTCGATTTAATATAACAACCGTCCTTGGATTTTGGTTTTGATTTACATTCTTTGTCATCATTTTTAATAGTTACAGAAGATTTCTGTTGACGAGTTGTTAATGGTGCAGCGTCCCAAACGGATGGTCTTCTTTGTAAAGCACCACTTTTGCGTTCAAATACTTTGCTTGAACCTCGGGATCTTCTTCTTCTACTATCTATTGAAACGACAGATTCCGACTTTTCACCATCGCTACATTCGCAATCTGAACGTGTTTTGCTCTTTGACTTGCCTTTTCTCTTCTTCGATGATTTTCTTCTCTTTTTTCCATAGCACTGTGAACTAGACTTTTTGCTATTAATACTCTTTTTGGAATCTGTGACTCTGATAATGGAACCGTTTCTTGATGTTTTTCTCGGGTTAGCACTAAAAATGGAAACAATACTTTTGTTGGACGTAGGTTTTTGATTTATATCATCTGTGATCGTTCTTATTTGTCCGCTGCTCGAGCATTCAATTACCGTTACATCAGGATTCTGCCTGATTGTTTCCTTTAAAAGAGTTTCTGTATCGCATTTATCCGTTCTACATCCACATACAATCTCGCCTTTAGAATTTTTGGTAGCGTGTGAAGAGTCAAGACATATACATGCTTCCAATTCTTCCTTACTGCTATTTAACATTGTATCATTACATGAACAAACATTTGTTTTGCTTTGCTTGTTTGATTTTGTTCTTATATAACAACTCTTCTTTTGTTTGGTTTTTGAAACAGTTTTGATTATAGATCTACTTGGTTCATCTTTATAAACCACCGATGGTTTAGATTTTACTGATATTCGACTTAAGCGTTTATTCGATGTAACACTTTGTCTAGCATCATTTTGCGATAATCTACACTCTGTATTCGGTACGTTTACTGGTTCATCATCACAGGCGCAATCGTTTGTAACCTTTTTAGATTTGGCACCAATGTAACATTTCGTTTTCGATTTCTTAGTTTTACGTATTTGACCATTATTTCCATTTTTTTGGGTTACTTCCTCACATTTATTGAGATCAGGTTGTATAACTGAAGTTGTTGAATTACATTCTGTATTCGGAACAACAGTAGGTATATCATCATTGCAAGCACACGTTTCCAATTTCTTTTTAGTTTTACCTCCAATATAGCAAGTTTTGCAGGTCTTTTTATTTTTATGGACTTGTGAATTACTTTTTGCTCTTACGATTTCTTTATCATATTCTTGACAACATGCATTTTGATTAGGTTGTAGAATTGATGTACGTCCTGAAATATTACTTTGCCTAGGAATATTCTGGGACATAAGCGATATTCTAGAATCTTTGTATGGATCTGTTGAACAACGTTGCGTACTTGGAACAATTACTGGATCATCATCACATGCACACTCCTCTAGTTTCTTTCTAGATTTACCACCAATATAGCATGATTTACCTGTCTTCTTTGTTTTATTCACCTTGCTAGTACGTTTTTCTGTGAGTATAACTTTGTCAACATTCTCGGCAGGCGGTTCTTTTTCAAATGTTACACTGCACGCACTTTGGTTAGGTTGTACTATAGAATGGTGTTCCGAAAGGTCATCACATGAGCAGATTTCAGTAGTTTTTTTGGATTTGCTACCAATATAACAAGATGATTTGGATTTTTTGCCTTTTTGTTTATGAACACTTTGTCTCCTTAATGTGGACACATCTTGATCATCGCATGGTCCTGATTCAACATGTATTTCTTCAGGTGGATCATCGCACGCACATTTATCACTATTTTTCTTTGATTTTATATAACAATAACTGGAAGGCTTTTTATTTTCTTTAATAGTTCTTCTATCTAGAGATTGTTCATTGGGTGGATTATATGATATTAATGGCTCTATATAAGAATCGTTATCGCAAGAATATTTACTATTGTCCGTCTCTGATTTACTTGTATCGGTATCTACCTCAGTATCTGTATCGAAGCCGGGTTGATATATTGTTTTCGAGAGAGAACTCCTTCTAGGATTCGATACTCTCCTATCAATTATTGCATTATATCCATCATCATCAATTCTATCTTCTGCTGAATAAAAAGAGTTTATTTAATTGCATTAAATTTGGTAATTATACTTTTCTTACGGAAACTTTGTGACATCCGTGATAATCTTGAAGACTGAATGGACATTCTCTGTGGCTCAGCATTTACTGAATATCTGGGTGCATACAATCCGGTTTGAGATAAATCATCATTAAAATTTGTACTCTCACGTATTCCGCTTATTGGTTCAACATCATTATTATAATTGGTAAGCCAATCATCGTTATCATTATTAGTAGATCTTCTTGAAGATGTACTGATACGTGGATTCATAGGTATTTTATTTGAATTAATATATTTTGGGCATGGTTTAGTCGTAACTTTAGGTGTTTTACAATTCGAATCTGTATTTTTCTTTCCGCATATATCATTGCTATAACACATTCGAAATTTAGACTTTTTAGTTTCTTGATTTTCCTTCCTGCACTCATTCTTGCATATGTTATTATTTAATGTTTTATAACCAGATATACTAGTTGGCAATACTCTATTGTCGTAATCCTCTTCTGTTTCTTCATTAATAATACTTTTTTTACCAGTTGGAGTTTCAACCAAGGTTACGCTTTTCCTGGTGCTTAAAACACTAGGTCTATTATTGGGTCCCATAATTGCTTCATTATTATCATCGTAGTAATCATCTATAACATATGTTTTGTAATTTATATAGAAATATTATTTATTTAATAATCTTTTACCATATTCCTCGTTTATTGATTTTACTTGACTAATTCTTCCTGCTGTGTCTTCCTCTGTAATTTCATTTATGATACTTCTGCCTCCTGGCGTTGTCTCAACGAGTGTAACACTTTTTTTCTTAGCGATTTCTCTTCCCTGTCTTGTGTTAATTCTCGATCGTAAGCTATCGGATCCAGTATAATCGTCACTATATTGAGGTTGAATTGTTGGTAAGATGTTCTTAGGTGGCTGCATATAATACAATGGATTGATGTAATTGAGATTTTGGTAATTTTTTGATTGGTCTCCATGAGGTACAAGTATTTTACTATACTCTTGACTGGTTGGTGCACGAAGTTCTTTCATAGGTTTATCCGATTCCGGCGTTAGGATGATCTTCTCGAAAGGAGGCTCAAACCTATTATACTTTTGCAACGTTTCTTGACTCGCCGCTTTCAAGATTCTCATAGTTTGCTTGCGATGAAATGATATTTCGCGCACCGGATCAGCGGATGGTGCCACAATTACGTTCCTATTGTAGAACCTATCATTTGCAATGGGTTGCTTCAGTTTCAGAACTTGATTTTTCCCCATATTTCTATTAGAGTTCAAGAAGTCTTCGTAATTTTCCGGTTGGCAATTCAATTCTGTGAATGAAATAATTATAGTGGATGTTACATTTTCATATTATGGACTTATACCAACTGGGAAGTTGTTTTCATATATAGTGGACTTGATTTCATAACTAGGCACGCAGGTAAATGACTTGGAAGCTAAAGGTTGCAACTCAACGGGAAATACTTGATACTCCAGCCAATGTTCAATTTCCAATAGAGGTTTGTGGTATATGTACTTGCTCAAATAGTTTCTTATCGTTTCGCTTTGAATCGAATTGGAGCTTGTGTCTGAAGGCAACCCATTGAATTTAGAATTATTGACAAACAAACTTGCACTAGAACCTGGAATTTGTTTCAATTTAGCAAAAGACAATCACATGTATTCTTATGTACACTCACAGCAAATGAATTCGTTGGAGCTAGTTTTACTCACAAACTCTTTTTCTGTGATAAATTCTTGGTTAACAGCCGTGAAAAAAGAATCGTTTGCTACAAATAACACGTGTAACAATTAATGGCAATTAACTATGAGGTTCTCACAATATAAAGACGACTGCGAAAGATTCTCCACGAATAAAAAATTGCTGAATGACTGTAAATTTGGCTCTGATCTTGATTCCCGTATTGGATCTAGCATGACCGAGAGGAAGAGAAATCACTAGGAAATTTTCTTGCTACTGACAATTTTCTAACGCCAAATACTTCAAAAAATGAAACTACATTTGACCAGGCACCGAAAATCACCCCGGATACGATTAATAAATGGTCCTGTCTGCCAAATACGAACTTTTCGCTGACTGTTTTTTTTTGTGCATTTGTTGATTTATGTACGCTTCGCACTGCGTCGTATTATTTATTTCACAGAAAATTTACTACTACTACTTTTGGTATACATTTTTATATCCTTCTGCTGAGGCGACACAGAAGTCGACTGGAACAGGAAATTGACTCGGATAAACGTTAATGCGTCGCCATCAATAGTATCCTGCCTCCTAGACATAGATTAATTATATTGTTCAGCAAAAACCAATTTCAACTTATTCAAATTTACACTAATTAATTAATATGAATTTGTTGTGGAATAGGTATAAACGTTAAGTGAACATATAATAATCATAGACTAAATGATTGAATATGAATTATTAATAAGAAGCGGCAAATCAATATATAAATAATAATTTATTGAAACATGTTTTTCCAAGGTAATTAAATTATATAAATTTACAATTAACTTCTAAACTATTTATTACTAGAAATATACCTCGTTTAGCGCAACATCAATTAGATCAGATTGCAGTATTGCTTGAAAATTTTAAAATAAACTAAACTTTAATTGATTAAAAAAAATGAATTATAGAATTAGAAAATTATTATTTTATACATAAATTACTGATATTTTCTCTTTTTATATTCAATTTTTGTATTTAATTCATCGATATTCTAAAAGTTTATTGTTGGAAGCCAAAAATTGGGCTATCGACTGAGGTCTTTCTGCCCAAGACATGTTTTATTATTAAATAATAATAATAACAAAACAAACAACATAACAGTAATAAAGAAATACAAAAAAAAGAATGCTATTGCTACAAAGGCCCTATGGTCTATTCACCTTTGTAGCCCTGATTTATTATTTTTTTATAATTTAATTCAAAATTGCTGAAATTTTTTTTAGAGGCGCGACTCTACGTCAGTTTGCTGAAATAACAAACTGATTCATAACATCGCTGGTATTGATTTTGCAGTGAAGTTTATCTAAATGCGTGTAGATGGCACAAGTTTATTTTCATTTTCTCTGCCTCCTTACGTAATGAAAACTTTCAGTATTCAGCTATAGAAATCTGCTATTCTACTATATCGACCTTATTTGGTACATGTGTAA
The DNA here is from genome assembly GCA_018845635.1 of Nicrophorus orbicollis. Lineage (NCBI taxonomy): Eukaryota > Metazoa > Arthropoda > Insecta > Coleoptera > Silphidae > Nicrophorus > Nicrophorus orbicollis. Next base: position 1,609,762 of record JAFMTC010000101.1, on the reverse strand, counting down.
TAAACACTTTGGAATAAATCATATAGTGCGGTTTCGATTATTGCAGATTCACTATTGTTCGACTGAAAATTTCAAAACATTTCGAAACTGATTATCCGCACTATCCGAAGTATTGCTGTATATATTTTAAAAGCTTATTGTGTATCATTTATACAATGATTTTTCTTACATGTTCTATATATATATGAATAAATAATATTAATTTATAACTATAACTCAAATTTAGGTGTTTCGTTTCATTAATATATAATTATATTAATATTTTAATCTATAGATTGGTAATATACACCCACAATAATATTGATTCAATATATATTCCTTCCCAAGCAATAAAATAAAAGTAGTGTATATTTCATTCCATTCCTTATTTTTGTTAATCAATTATTAATATTAAATGAAATAATTATGCTTTAGTTTATATTAAATAATGTTGATTATTATATATTTTCAATTACACGTTTCGCTTTAATCGCTTAGATTTATCACTTATGATTAGTATTTTCATATTATTGATAATTGTTCATATTATATTAAAAACATTGAAGGGGGGGCTTATTTTTACTGTACAAATAAAATCTATATGGAGAACGTTGCTGTGTTTCTTGGGAGAAATCGCTTGTGAACATTCACATGACACATTTGCATTTCACGATGGACACGTAGATGAAGCATGTTGATGAGAAGAGGAGATGATGGGCATTAGTTATGGATAGTAAGGACGAACTATGTCGACTCGTAGATATGCGTATACAAAAATATGAATTTGACACTTGTGTGGTGTAATCATTTCTTCCAGTGTTACTGCAAGTCCTATTTGAAGGAAGTCGGTGAAGTTATAAGATATGGATGGAAATAATAGGCATGGGATGTGAATAGTAGGAAGGACTATGTCGACTCGTATTTATATAAAAGTGAAAAATCAAAATTTTCGATGAACATTATTAACCTAACCACACAAAAAAAAATCAAAATTTGAAAAAATTATTAACCTAACCATAGAAAAAAATCAAAATTTGAAAAAATTATTAACCTAACCATACAAAAAAAAATCAAAATGTGAAAAATTATTAACCTAACCATACAAAAAATTTTAAAATGTGAAAAATTATTAACCTAACCATACAAAAAATCGAAAT
>JAFMTC010000101.1:1589171-1606479 GCA_018845635.1 Nicrophorus orbicollis | reverse complement strand
AACCTAACCATAGAAAAAAATCAAAATTTTAAAAAATTATTAACCTAACCATAGAAAAAAAATCAAAATTAGAAAAAATTATTAACCTAACCATAGAAAAAAATCAAAATGTGAAAAATCAAAATTTTCGATAAAAATTATTAACCTAACCATACAAAAAAATAAAATGTCGACACGTATGAGTATAGAAAAATGTGAATGGATTTTATTTGTGTTCTATAATGGTGTAATCATTTTTTACTGTGTTACCAGAAGGGAACAGAGATTATCGTTATTGTCTATTTAATCCATTACCTCTGGACTTATTTCATCTATTGAAACTTGTCGATGTAAGTGTGTCGTATTTTGGATGATATTGTATAATTTGATGGGAAAATATTTGTATGAAAACTTAACAAACACTAAAGCTAAGTTACAACTACACATTAATATAAAATAAATACCCTTAATGTCAGCATATTAGTTACAGATACTCAAAAAACGATCACATGCAATTGTAAAGAAAAACAGATTCAATGAAGAAAGGAATATACAAACATGTATAAATATCATGGAAAACAAAGGATTGCAGCAGTGAGTATACGAAAATGTGTTATAAATATTAAGGTTAATCAAAGGTAGGATTATAAAAATGGTACTAAATTTATAATATTTTAAAATTATTTTTATCTGTTTGTGTAATTGATTATTCATTAAGAACATTCTCATTCTCATCAAAATAAATTTATAAAAAATATATATGAAAATTATATTTAATAATAGGCAGAAAGACTTCGGTCATTAGCCTTTTGGACTAATAAACATGTTGGATTATAATAAAAAAATATGAAAAATTAAAGTTTAGAAATAAAATATGTGATAAGCAGTTCATAGAGCATATTTTTATCGATCATTATTGCTTTTAATTTTCGTTGTATTCGTAGTAAAATGTTAGATTTTATTTATGATACGTTATGGTATTTTATGGGTGGTAGTAAATTTCAGTATGAGGGAATGTATTAAGCAATTTATTGGCTTTTGATTTGTTGCAGCGAGTGTAGCGACGAGGATATGCGGACTGTTTTAGTGTGTTTGGTTGGAGAGCGCCAGGGAGAGTTCGCTAGTTCCCGAGGGATCAATATTGGGGGCTCCAACGATACCGCGACCTATTTACATCGAAAATACAGCGACTGTGTTTTGCCAACCATCACTGAATGTTTCATAAACACTATTTATTTTTTGGGATGATTAAAATTTGCAAAATTCTGATTAACCTGATGGGAGTCGGTTGCAGAGAGATGGGTTCAATTTAATCTCAGATATATCGCTTGGAAGGTTTCTGATTTTCATAATTCATCCATTTAAAAAAAATATTGCCAGCTCTGATGATGAGGGGGGCATATTTCTCGCTCCCCTCACCAACCCCCCCAACGGTACGTTCCGCTGGTTGGTTTGGGCTCGGGCGAAAATTTCATTTCACGCACCCCAGAACCGCGAAACGAACATTCGCCACGCAACACTGACCACCATCTCCATCCATTCCCATTCGCGAATCGATACTCTTCCATATCCGAATCGAAATGCTCGAAACATCTACATTTGCATGGCCCACAAGACCATCCCTGCATCTCTTTTCAATCAACTGGCCCGTAGCGTTTTCGCTTGTTTGTAGTTTGCAAAATTATGTTGACTTAGAGGAGTCGTCCCGGAACTGGGTCTGAGGGGGAGAGGTCGGAATCCCCCTTTTTCGGATTGCGAGAATTAATATGATCGATATCCATTTAAATACCGAAGCCCCTTCCGAACGTAATTGCATCCTTTATACTCACAAATGGATCTGCCGTATCCCAATTACGCATCGACTACCACGCGCAAGCACATCTTTGGCCCGAAGATGTTAACTTCGCTATATATTGGCAGTAACGTGATTCTAATATCAATTATTCATTTGCGTGTAATGAAAATACGGGAAAATGAAAATAAATTTGGATATTTTTCAATATAGGCCAGCTTTCCCCCCACTTTGAGCTCGTACGTTATTTGCATAAATGTAGTGGATGCGCCGGGTATATGTTTGTATCCAGGCGAAGGGCGTTTCGGAGTCCTAGCGACCACCCAGAGCAAACCGTCGACGCCTCCGACGCTGCCGATGTTACAAAGCTGAAATTAATACTGAAAGTTGGAAACTCAATATTTATGTGACCTTACAAACGCGGATGCCTATAACCGACCCTCGATTGCTCACACGTTCCGGTTTCTCTCCGAGTCTGTCACGTCGCGAAATAATTATACTTGCTTATAATTAAACTCGTAACTCTTATGCAACACACACATTGATTGACTTTGCATACTCAGTTCATAGTTAACATTTATTTTATTTTTATCACTATTGGAAATACATAATTACTATTGTTGAAAAAATGATACACAGATTATATTATCTCAAATTTACTAATTATTCATATTAATTAGTTTTTGTAGGATAAAAATAATAAAGAATTGTTTTGATATGAATAATCACGATTAATCTATATGAATCAAATAACTAATTAAAATAATTATTAAAATTAGTTATGTTTTTATCAGTATCGGAAATATATATTGTTTAAATAAGTGATACATAGATATTATATCAAATTTAATAATTAGTAATATAATCTGATTTATATTAATTAGATTTCATTTAGATTTCAAAATTATAAAGAAATATTTTTGATATAAATAATCATGATTAATCTATATGAATCATATACTTAATTGAAATGATTTTTAAAAATTAATATTAGTTTTATATATTATTAATGAAGTCATCTTTATTGAAGGTGTATTATGTAAATGTTATATAAGAATATCGAATAACTATCTTAAATTAGCAGATTTTATCCTATTAGTGTTTCTTTTACAAATTTTTAACATCTTAACTTATTTATTTTCAATTTGTAATCTTTTTATTATCCACTAGAAATTTACTAGATTTTATAATGGATTAATTTAATATTCACATTAAGGATGAAGTCACATCATGAAAAATGCCGAAAAAGATGTGAATAGTATCCAATCACATATAAACATATTTGTAAATGTTTGAAAAATAAATCCCTTGAGATGTTTATTGACCAAATAATGTATTTTTACATTAGTTTCACTTTTCATAACTGATTTCATAATATTAATTAAAGTTAACTATAGATTTACGGATTCAGTAATCTTATTTTTTGAGCCTAAATTCTATGAACTGAGTTCTTTCTACCCAGAGAGTGCAAATTGATTTACTCAATTTGTCGATTTTCATTGAAAATAATTACGTAACATTTATTAACAAGTTAATCATTATAATTAAAATGAATTTATGTAAATGATATTTCCTAATATAACAGCCAAGATGATTAATTTCAGTAGAAATATGTGTTAATGTATGTAAAACTTGTATATTAGAATAGCAACTATTTAACTTTCTGGTATAATTATTTAATATTGTTGTTTTTCTTAGAATTTTTAAGAATAATTAGAATTACTGAAATGATGACAAGTAATACCATTGTGTGTTACATTTTATTAGATATAAATATTAATATCCATGTGAATGATTGATTGACTGATTGACATATTCATTGGTGTAATGAACACGCGAAGCGGTTTTACAACCCATTGTTCGGATAGTTTGAATTGATAATTACGTTAATTGCTGTAGATTTTTGTGTTGCATTCGTCGGTTGGTAAATGTGTTATGCTTATTTGTGTGTTTAGGGGTGTTAGGTGTATCGCAACTCGGCCGATTAGAGCAGAAGGATAAAATTTCATCGGGAGCAGGAAGGGACGGATCGGTTATGCAGTAAACGGCGCTTGGCGTGAAGCGTAACCGTGTGGAAATCATCGCCGTGATAAGTCACTAAAGGGGGAGCAGCGGGAAAACCGGAGGCGGAGGCGGAGGCGGCGGGGGCAGACGGCGAGATGTGACTGCTGGCTGCTACGGCGACGGCGACGGTGACGCGGACGGCTTCATTGTCACCCGCCATCCGACCATTTATCCGGACGGCTCCCCCTTTTCCCGACGCTAAATACGATTCGAATAATCGACAATCAGCACAAAATTTTATCAAGCAAGCACATTCAAATTAAATTGTGTCTCTTTTGTGTTCCACTTTATTGAAAAATCACCCTTTGTTGCAACTTTTGACTTTAATTAGTATAATTATACAAAAAAAAACAAACATATTTTTGTGTCACTTTTTATACTGTAAATTTTGTATAATTTTGGGGGTGATTGTTATTATATTTGGTTGAATTAAAACCAACTGTATTAAGCTAATAAAATTGGAACTTCAAATTTAGATTCAAATTAAATAAAGTCTCTTTTGTGTTCGACTTTATTGAAAAAATACCCTTTGTTGAAACTTTTGACTTTAATTACTATAATGATACAAAAAAAACATATTTTTATGTCACTTTTTATACTGTAAATTTTGTATAATTTTGGGGGTGATTGTCATTATATTTGGTTGAATTAAAACCAACTGTATTAAGCTAATAAAATTGGAACTTCAAATTTAGAATCAAATTAAATTGTGTCTCTTTTGTATTCGACTTTATTGAAAAATCACCCTTTGTTGCAACTTTTGACTTTAATTACTATAATTATACAAAAAAACATATTTTTATGTCACTTTTTATACTGTAAATTTTGTATAATTTTGGGGGTGATTGTCAATATATTTGGTTCAATTAAAACACACTGTATTAAGTTAATAAAATTGGAACTTCAAATTTAGATTCAAATTAAATTGAGTCTCTTTTGTATTTGACTTTATTGAAAAATCACCCTTTGTTGCAACTTTCGACTTTTATTACTATAATTATACAAAAAAAAGCAACATATTTTTATGTGACCTTTTATATTGTAAATTTTGTATAATTTTGAGTTTGATTGTCAATATATTTGGTTGAATTAAAACAAACTGTATTAAGCTAATAAAATTGGAACTTCAAATTTAGATTCAAATTAAATTGTGTCTCTTTTGTGTTCGACTTTATTGAAAAATCACCCTTTGTTGCAACTTTCGTCTTTTATTACTATAATTATATAATAAAAACAACAATGTCACTTTTTTTACTGTAAATTTTGTATGATTTTGTGTATGATTGTCAATATATTTGGTTCAATTAAAACAAACTGTATTAAGCTAATAAAATTGGAACTTCAAATTTAGATTCAAATGAAATTGTAACTTTTGTACTCAACTTTCTTGAAAATAATCTCTTTTTGTTGTTAAAGAATCTTTTTATACTTTAAAATTCTTGTTATTTTCCGTATGGTTACAATCAATAGATAAGCTTTAATTAAAATGAACTGTAATAAACTAATAAAACTTGTACTTTAAATTGATCTTCTAATTAAATTGTGACTAACTTGTGCTCGACTTTATTGAAAAATCAGCCTTTATTGTAACTTTTAACTTTAATTATATAAAAAACAATGTATTTTTAATCAAATTGGAACTTCAAATTTAGATTCAAATTAAATTGTGACTAATTGTGCTCGACTATATTGAAAAAATCAGCGTTTGTTGTAACTTTCAACATTAATTATATACAAAACAAAGTATTTGTCTATCATTCAATATACTATCAAATATTTATAATTTTATGTATGATTGTTAATGTATTTGGCTTTTTTTTGGTTCCGAGAAGAGGAAAACCTTCCGAAGGGACCACGGTGGAATCATGATACTGTGGGATTTATTTGGCTTAATTAAAACAAAATGTACTAAGCTAATGAACTTAAAATTTGTATTACGAAGAATAGATAAAAGAAAACTAGTTTCAGTTTCATCGATGAGAATAATGGTCGATGTTTCAGATTTATATTTTTGAAAATTTTTATTATATATTAAATTATCTTAATTATAATTTAATTAAAAAATAAAGTAATATGGATAAGTCTTTTCACATTGAATACAAATTTAACTTCACTTTTTCCAATTTATAATGCTACTAATAATTATCAATATTATATGAGATGTTTGTAAATAACTACAATAAAAATTTTATATATTCTGAGGAAAGATCTGAGTTTACGTGAAATAATTTAACAATAATAACAATATTAGCCACGAAAAGTTAACCTAAGTTTTTAAGCCAAATTTTATATTTTGATGTCTTTTCTAATTATATTTTATTATTTTCACAAGTTATAATTTCTTCAAAAATGTTTCAAATAATGTACATTACTTAAAATAATACATTTCTAATGTTAATATTATAGTTTAATAATAATAGTATACATTTGATTGAACTTTTCAAATACATTTTATTTTATAACCAATGCTGCAAAAGGTTATAAACCATAGGTCTTTCTGCCCAGATATAATAATTATTAAATTTATGATTTTGTTGAATATGGGTGATGGTCTAAAGTGATGAGTCAGATGAAAGCATCTCCTTTGCCACTTTACATGTGAATTAACACTCGAGACAAATAATGCACCCTATCAAAAATCACTTACGACTCCCCTTTTATTCGCCCTTGAATATTATTAAAAAATATTACTTAACCTTCATGTTTTATACGAATAATTTTTATTAAAAAATAAGGCGTTTTATATAAAATAACTATAGAAAGGTCAATAGCTCTTTGTATGTAGGCATTCTTAAATTTGGTTATTTAGTACTAAATACTAATAACATTTATTATGAAAAATATGAACTGAATACAATAGAAATACAAAGAAAATAGAACGAAAATATAATTGTTACTATTGCTGCAAAAGGCTATTAAAAAAAGCAAGTGAGTTTTAACGTAATTCATTTAAAATATTTATATTTGTTTATTGATAAATTATAATTGGATCTATATTTTTAAGTATATCCCTTGAAAATGAAGGAAGATAGTCTCAATTTGCAACTAATTAATATGTTTATTAATGAAGAAGTAGATTTTTTTCTTTATGCATTAAAATAGGAAAAGACTCATGCAAGTACAATTCTTGGTGAAATGTATATTCTTACTACTCATCGATGTTATATTGGGGACAAATGGGACAAATTATGATTATCTTTCACTACTATTGATATTATACATTAAATCGATCATAGTCATTCGACCTTCTTACTGAAACATTACGTATTTCCATATGGTTATAACATTATAACCTGCGGTCAATAACATTTGTAACAGAAATAGCAGTTGAGTTTTGTTAGAATATTATTGTGTAAGTATATTTCGTTAATTTTTATGTCTGTATATGTTACAATAAATTTTATAATTAAATATATTTATATCAAAAACAAGAAACACAGAGTTAAAAATGTTAAATAAAATTAGATATAAGAAAAAATATCAATAGGATTGAACAGTAAGAATGAGAAAATTGTATCGAATGGCCATTTCATAATGATCATATATTTTGTAAGATTATGAAATGAAAGGTAAAATTTAAAAATATACATCATTATTATTAATGTCATCACATTTAGATCATATTATAAAATTGAATTGTAACCGTTTTTATAATATAAAAATTATGTAATTAACGTAAATGGATACAGAATGTTAATGTTAAATATATGGTGATTCTAGATATGATGTGCTGGAAATTATATTTGTATAAATACATCAAATAAAGTACATTCTTATACCTAAAAAACGTAACATAGATATAAATATCTTCTTAAGTAATACGTTTTGGGGTTGGTTCATTGGTAATATCAGAATTCATTTCAAGAATATCAATCAACTTTTGGTGAAGTTTACGTTTAGATTAGTGATACGCTCGTATTTACAAATATAATATTAAACTGAAATACATTTCTACTAATTTTTACTTAAATTTCTTCAGTTCAGTTTTTTGTTTTATTTTCTATATAAATTATATATTAATATATTTCCTATACGAATGAATAACAAATATCTGAAATACCTGTAGTATTTGTTTTTGAACATATATTAAGTAAAATAAATAACACAAATAGAATTCAAAATATATTTTTGAAATAAAATCATCGTAAAAATTGGCGAAAGGACCTCGGTCGTTAGTCCAATTTGATGATGATTTATAAAGATGATGATTTATTATAAAAAATATGTTTGTGTTTGGGTAGAGACTAGCCCTTTGCAGGAATATAATTTCATTTTCTTTGTATTATATTTTCATTTTCTATTGTATTATGCTTTATTGTAAAAATTGATGCGATCAATATTATTTTTATGAAATAAGTTAGTTTGTTGTATATGAAATAGTCAAATAGAAGATATACTATGATAAATAGATGATATTAGTTTTGACGTTGGCAGATGATTAAAATATAATTAACATCCAAAATTTGTAATGAGATGTGTTCGGTAATGTCTCGTTGTCATTTAAATGATGTTAATTAAATACAACGTTAAATGTCCCTTCGCATAAAATTGGGTCTTTCATCTGCATTTGCTTTAAATAAATCATCATAGCAATTCAATACAACAGCATTTAAAAGGGGGAACGATGACAAAAAAAAATGAAGAAACAGAGAAAAACTGCGAATTAGCAATTTAAAACTCTCAGCGAGTTTCCTTAAGAGGCAAATAATTTTAAAGGTGCGGCGATAATATCTCGTCCTTGTTCCTTCCCCAACCGGCGTCGCCCCAGCCTCGAAAATTCACTAAATGGGACTTAAGGAGCCCCGAATCAGTTAATAAGATCTCCCTGGAAAACAATCGGCGAGCGTGATTCAAAATGGCGTAGGCCGCGGGGCGGCGGGGGCAACGAGCGAGGGGGTGGCCGCGGGTTGAAAGGGCGCGCGCTACCGGCCGCGTGGGGGTGGTTTCGCTTTTGAAACAATGTCGTTTAATAAGCGTTGGCGTTGCGGGGGGCGGTGCGGACTCGCTGCTTGCAACGTTGGTTGGCTCCCGCCGGTATCCGGGATACAGTTGCACCCGGGGCAGGGCGCCAATGGGGTGCCGCCGCCGGAGCCGGCGCCCCTACGTCCCTACGGTCGTTCCAGGCACCACAACGCGGCCCGCACCCTGTAGATAAGGCCCGCTCTGCTAACGTCTAACGGTAAGTCTCTTTCTTCTTATTTTACGCCAAATTTTCTCGATTTTCTAAAAAAAATCGAATAAGTCAAACTTCGTTGCTTATTTCAAAATTTTTGCAATATGTACTGAATTGTCATAGTAATTCATATAGTTAACTGAATTACGTCAAACAAATGCATTCAATAGTTATATTAGTATGAATCCATTCTCAATTTAATAAGTTTAGTTAAGTTAATATTAAAATGCATATTTAGATGAAAAACGTCAACTAGCACTTAAGTGGTGGATGCGCCGGGATTCAAATTAAAGTCAACATAAAAAAGTATAAATTATATACTGAAATACTGAAAAACATAATTTATTGATAAGAATAATCGTTTTTGGCAATCCAGAGAAAAGCAATATAATAAATTAAATTAGTTAAAATTACTTTATATATACAATATTACTGTCAGCAATAAATATTGTCAAAAACTTCGGTAAAATTCTTGAAATAATCCCCAATATCTTAAAATAGTATACTCATCCTTATATAATGATAAACCTCTCCTCTCAGTGCCTAAATATTTGGAATACTAATATTGATTAATACTTCAATAATTCTAAAAACTATTGCAAAATATCTCGAAAATGGTAACTTTATATTATGTTTAAAAAAAGTACAATAAATATATATATGTTAAGTTATATGTTTCAAATCAAATTAATGTATTCAAATATATTAAGAAAGTCTTGTAGGAAAAACATCAAAGAGAAAATAATCAAAAATTGTGAAAAAATATTCTTTTCCATACCAAAAATGAATGTTTTTTGTAATATTATAAGCTAGTGCGAATATTTAGCCTTTTATTCTTTATAATATTTATAAAAAATGCTAAAAATGTATTACTAATTATCAAGAAATCAATTATGCATTCCTTTTTATTAATCTATTTTTTTTCTACTTTTAATGTTTATAATAATAGTATATAAATAATTAAGTAAAATATTTTTTTGAACAAAGAAGGATTTTGCATGTTGAATAATTTGTATAATATTTTGAGAAATTCTTTAACAGAAATAGAGAAATATAATTTAGTATTGAGAGTTCTTTTAATAGAAACATGTATAAAGTGAATTAACTATACATCAAAGTAAAATTAGATATTCTAAATATCTCTCTATTTTAAAGAAAATCATCAAACTGTAAGGTTATAATTGTAAAACCAGTTTAGGAATAAATAATTGAGATTACTGCATTACATAATTTATTAATACAAATAAATTAACTTCATGTGCAAAAGTTTTCTATCGTAAATTAGTTTGTAATTCTGCTCGACATGAGTTTAACAGTAGTAGCTTTCATATATACTTTATATTAATGGTAATTTGCAACTTTGAATATTACATAACTTTGTAATTATTTCTTGGAAATATTTTTATGTATTCAAATTGGAAAGAAACGTATTCAACTTCATGTAAATTTCCAAGTTATATTAAAAATGAATGTAATTTGTTGAATAAATATATAATAAAGTTAGAATGATTCATGAAAAGTAAAGTTAATTAGATTAATTGTTAAAAGAAATATAATTTAGTATTCATTTATATTTAATTTATAACTTACAAGCATTTAATTAACATAATACTTATTATGAGTAGTGACGAATAATGCAATCATGATATTTTATAACTTTTGATGGGAATATTGAAATTTGTATTAGAAATAACTGCTTTAATGGAAAAATAAATTAGTTAATGATTATATAATAAAATAAAAGGTTTTGCAAAAATGTAACACAAGATACGAATATTAACTTAGCTTTAGCAACTAATGATAAAGTAGATTTTTAATATATTATATTGTTTTCATAAATAAACTTACTAAATTAATATTACTATTTCATTTTAATCTTAAATTTGATATTGTTAAAATCTGAATACTGTTCAACAGTTTTAATTAAATTAATGAAAGCATTAATTTGGTATTCATTTGAAGACTAATTAATATGTTATTGTACGGTGGATGTATTTATAGAAATAATGAATGGTCCATATGACCTACATAATAAAATGTATTTTGTATTGATTATATTTGGAATTTCAGATGATGGCAAGCGGAATACATGTAATGAAACCAAGTGCTTAGTGCAACGAATACCCAAAGCAAAGCTTAGTAATCTCGCGCGGTGCAAATTATTACCGATTAGTTTTTTCATACCCCGCCTCAATAAATTGCATTTCAAAATTTGGTCTAGGACTTAGAATACACATATACACACATATACAACACTCAAGCAGGAAGCATGTCTGGATTTGGCTCGTTGAAATCAAAAGCGTCTGGAGCATTTGGCGGATGGTAAGTACACTTTTTTCGTATTCAATAATAGATTTTAAATTAATTTATATTTACTGAACTTCATTGAACTAAAATAATCAAATATTTGGTGTTGACGAAACTTAATAACTTCTAGATTGAACGAAAATCTCAAAACTTTTTGTCATCGTACTGAAAATTTCATAAGGATCTTATTAGTAAAAAAAACTTACCAGAACGTTAATGAACTTTGAGTTACAAAGTTCTAGAAAGGATTTAAAAAAATATTACATACATACCTCGCTATACGGCCGCGCTTTATACGGCACTCTTCAATTAAGACACGTTTTCGATTTACGGCCTAAAATGTTTCGTAATAACGGCCAAAAAAACTTTTTTCCATGTCAATATATCTACATGTTGCCAATCTTGCGCAGGCGTAATAATTGATTCCTTATACGGCTTTTCGCTTTGCGGCCAAGTTTCATGAAACGCGAGGTATGGGTGTATATTAATATTTAATATTCAAATTAACCTTAAACAGATGCAAATTTATTTCTTTAATATTATAAGCTAAAAGTGACATCTATCGTATGTCAAAATCACTTTCTTGCCCATTTTTAATAATCTGGATATGGAAATATGTGTTACTATTTCTACTGTAAGTTTGAGATAGTTTGATATTTTAAGATATATAACATATTATTAGGTGGTTCGGAAAGTCATTTCACACATCCAACTCCAAATTTAAGTCGTCTTATTATTATATATTGACAGCTCATATGCCAAAGATTGTTTGTGATAAATTATGTTTGATTCTGCACAATATATTTTGTTTGGAGTCCTATCATATGTGGAAATGTTCAAGAAACATTTTAAGGAAATGTACAATACCTCGTATAGTGCGGTTTAATCAACCCTGCAACACAATTGTATAAGTAAATTAAAAATAGTACAAAACATTGTTTTTTGTATACACCGTTTCTACAGTTTATTTTATGTGATATTAAAATACTAGATAATGCATTAAGTTCCTCGAATTGTTATTTAGTATTTCCATAACATTTTCTTGTTTATTTGTAAAAGATGCATTCTATAATTTTATAATCACTTTTCGATATATACATGAATCTTAATCTTAGAATTCTCACAGTCTTTATGATTTTAAAGTATAATACTTCTCTAATATACAAAGATCCGTCTATATTTTGAAGGAATAATACCAAGGTAACTATGATTTTAATGTATATTGCTTTATACAAAGATCTGTATAGCCTTTGAAAGGATTACTTTGAATTTTCCATGGGATTCCCTATGTATATTAATCATATATATTATTTTTTTGGTGAGTAAATCGAGTTAGTCATTTCTTATACAGTCGTCTTGCGTTTTGCACGTTATTTGATTTCCGGCGGCGCGGCGGCAGATTTAATTCACTTCCCAGCGGGGCAATTTGTAGAGCTCGGTTGAGCTGTAAACACCCCATTACATCAGCCGCGAAATAAAACCAAGTCCCCATAAAGAAAGGCAGAAAAAAAGAACTGCACAAGTCCATAAATATAAGAACTTTGTACGTTCCTAACCTAGATTTATTTCATTCAATTATATTATGAACGACTTTGTAATTACATTTTCTAAAAAGTTTTATAATTATATTTGTTACGTATTTTCAATTAGTATTAAATACAAATACATTTCAATTACAAAAATACGATATAATAATATTTAATGTAGTAATCATACAAATTATTTGTGGTGTGATTATAAAACGTAATAAATATTAAACAATATTAATTGAAACAATAATTATCAAAGAAATACAGTTACAAAGAAGAAAAATATTGTATTTTAAATAAAATCTGATGATAATATAAATGTGAAGTAAACAGTTATTACAATTTGTTATAACATTTGATTTTAAAGAAAGGATATAAAAGATTGATTTTTCTTAATAAGTTACAATTATAAACTTGCACAAATTTGATTAGTTATTTTAATTCTTATTTACTAAAAACTTATTGAAAGATATAATTTGAATTGTAATGCCTTCAGTTAATTAAATATTCAAATTTGAGCATGATTTATTTTTTAAAGTTTATTAATTCTTGTATATAAAGTAACTAGTTTGATAATTTATAATAGTAATAATGATATGCAAATAAAAGAAACATAAAATATAATGCTATTGTTGTTTGTAGTCTCTATCTGCTCGGAAAATGAAACTATAAGGTTGAAAACATAACAACACAAAAAAATATAAAAATTAAAGTAGAAGATCACATGCTGCCAATATGTGTTAGAGACTGGAAGGTCTGGAGCAATATTTAGCAAGCAATTGCGTTCCAAGATACGTAAAAGATTAGTTTGTTCATAAAACAGTTCGTTACTTTACTTGGATTATGTTTTGGATTGTTTGGGTACCTAAGTCTGGTGATTGCCAGAAGGGCTGTAAATAAACTAATAATTTAAAACATAATTAAACATTTGCAAAGAATTTAAATTAAAACCTGTTTTTTTTAAATAGAACTTTAATTAAATGAATTTGTATATCAAAGGTACGTCTATACGTATTAGATTAATTTAAGATTGGAATTAATTGAAGGTGGCTTCAGTTAAAAGACTTATTAAACTAAACGAATCACAGTAATGAAATATCCTGCACCCGCACCCCTTGCTTTCCAGTCCTCCTGCAACGGCGATGCGGCCTCGTCCTCTTCACTTCCCCACTCGCATCTCCCGTCTTCTTCATTTGCCGACGGAGGGTTTCACAGTTAATTTAAACATCCCTCCCGAAATTCTATGTAGCTAAAATGTTTTGGCTTCATCGAGCACAAAGTCTACCGTACCCAAAATCAATTAACATCCGCTCTGCTTTGAGTCGTTGCGGTGCAAACAACAACTGATTGCGGCGAAATCAATTAACATTTCATATACTTTAACTACCGAAGGCAGCATGAGTATCAGAGCCGTGAAAAGTACCGGTGATGGGAATGAAAAAGAGGAGAGAAAAAAATGCAGAGTAAATAGGGATTAGTTGGTGGGTTAACTGATTTCCCAGGAGGTTTGGATCCTGCTGCGGCTTGGTTTCTCTTCTCTCGTTCTCCTCCACCACGCGCTATCACGGTCACACTTGAATGGCCACCGAATCCCATTCATTCCCTTTAAAGACCTGTCGTTCAACGCATCCTATGATGGATTACAGATGCGTGCAGATATATATAACCATCCACGATAAATGTATCTCAAACCAAATCGATATCATCACAAGCGAATAACTTTTGATGACTTTTCCTTTCTATTTACATTCGTAATCTATTTCATTTCAGATACTATTCTTTATTTAATATAGAAATATATGATTTAAATTAACTAGACTTCAATCATAATCGAATAATTTTAAATAATAATCTTTACTAGTCACAATTATTCCTAAGGCCTATTAACTTAAGTCATATCGCCTAGTAATTTAAAATAATATATAGTTTGTAAACCAGATTTTTAAATAATACATTTCATATAAAGCATTTAGTTTAATTGATTTGATAGAACATATTTAGCATTA
Organism: Nicrophorus orbicollis; assembly: GCA_018845635.1. Classification (NCBI taxonomy): domain Eukaryota; kingdom Metazoa; phylum Arthropoda; class Insecta; order Coleoptera; family Silphidae; genus Nicrophorus; species Nicrophorus orbicollis. The sequence continues at coordinate 1,591,629 of JAFMTC010000101.1, read as the reverse complement.
ATACTGGGTTCATATTTGCTTATTCTTTTTGAAATTTTGTCCTTAAATCAGAGATTTGATCCATTTATATTGTCGTTGGTCGTCAACTCTTATATGTATAATATATGCAGTTGATAGATGCACCTGAAGCTACAAACGCCTTATATATTGTTACTATGTTTTGGAATCGCAGCTGCGAAGTACAGGTGTTTACTTCTAATTAGATTGTTACTACGCTTTAGAATGATGGTTCCAAGTGTAGGTGTAGTTTATTATGGTCAAATAATAAAGAATAATTAATTATTTTACTATAAATTATACCTTTTCACAGATAACCTAATAAGTAAATAGTAAAGCCATTACGTTAGTGTTTTTTAAGACCAACGGTTGCTACAGGAGCACACTTTTCACCAGTTTTCAGTTTGCATTTAGTGTCAGAAGCAGCAGTTGCTCTCAGTACAACATTTCCTCAAGTTTTTTGAGCAAGTGCATATTTCAAACTTAAGGATAGTTACATACACTAAGTTATATACACGTTAAGTTAGTGTAGTTTTATCGGTTGATATATGGTACAAGTGGCCGCAAGTATTTCATGGGGTTGTGAGTACACTTTATGAGACCACGTATCATTTTCACCAGGTCAAAGTTTATAAAGTTGTATTAAATTAAGGTAAAAAAAAAGAAACTCAATTAGATAATTAATTTAATATATTCATTATTTATAATATCATATTGAAAATAAAATAAATATATGGAATTATGTCAATTTATGTGTCATATTAGACATTTCCTGCAATTTACTTTTAAGGAAGAAAACACGTTCTTTACTCTTGAAAATCTTTATTAATTATTCGTTTTCCCATATATAAAAAGTTAACAAAAGCATTTTGTTTTATTCATTTAGAAGTACTAGCTATTTATAACAAATAAAGTTTCTTTGTAAATGGATGGTTGATATAAATAGTTTATGATTAAATCAAGAAAAAATAAAATGAGAAGAAAGTAGAGGAAGTAAACAAATTACGACCGTTGGGGGGACATTGAATAATATCGGTGAGTTGGAAACTAGGGGAGGACTAAGAAAAAAGAAAGGAAGAAAAGTGATGAAAGAAGTGGAGGTCGGGAGCGAAGAAAAATAGAAGGAGAAATGCACTTCTTGTGTCGTTCAGGGGAGCAGATTTAACCATCACGCATTGAATGCGAAAAGGGCCCAGGAAACGAATGCCCTTCGGTCAGCGGAGATCATCAATCACCCTCTCCGGCTTGGAAAAATATTATCTTCACCAAAACATTTAACTCAATAAAGTGAAAATGCTGCGATTTTCCACAATCTTCGATGTACCTCGAGCATATATATATATATATATATATGTATGGAGCAGCCTTTTTATTTTATAAATAAAAATCGATACGGCTTCCAAGTGCTGCATTGTAGCGACAAGGGTCTTCATCATCAAGTGGCAGCCTGTATAATACGAACAGAGGGATGCTAATGCCATAATGGGCTTTGCAGTTGATGCAGGATCCCTACTAATGGTCTGATTAAGAGATTTCTAGCCCGCTAATGACTTACAAAGAAACAATCCCCCTCTTCGGCGCATTACGCCCGACATTATTCATGAGCTTATAATATTTTGGCGAAATTATTAATTCTCGTTGGAATACGGCGGAACGAGTAAAATGCGAAACTACTTTTTTTCGGTGCTGGAGGAGAAAGGACATTGACGTCGAGGTTGTTTGTCGGGGGGGACGGGGGACGGATGGCTGGCGCCAGTATCGTTATAGCTGCACGGTGCTTTGTAAATCGCATGAAAAGACCAGAAATGAGCACTGGGAAAAAGGATACATTATATTTCACCCTTGGAGGATGTCATTAGTATTTATATCTCCAGGGCATTCCATATAATACTGTACAATAAGCCTGGCTGGATCTGTTGGCCCGATTTTCGCCTCGAGCGCATATTTGATTTTTATTCATGCTTACGGTCAAACTGAGATTTGTGGATATTTGGCAGGATTCATCCGACTTTTATTTCATATGCATTATCTATTCTATTCGATAGAAGTCAACATTCATATATGCCAAAAAAATACTTTTATTTATGAGTATATATTGAATGAATTTCATTAAACCGGATTTCTCAAATCATGTAATATGTAAATGAATACTGACATCTATAGTACATGTTCTTAAAATTGCATAGCTTACAAATATTAAGCGATGTACATTGTATTTGATACTATATGCAATTTATATTTAACATAGAAGGCTTTTATAATAATTATTATTATTTACAAAAAATGTATATTTTGTATATCGTCACAGCAACGTAGAATTATATAACACGATGGTCAATAGCTCTTTGGTCCAATTTGGACCAATAAACATGTTTAAAATATAATATAGTGGTACCTCGATATACGAGCCGCCGAGCGAGCGATATTTTGCTTTGAGATGAGAGCAAGATTTGAGATACGA
>JAFMTC010000101.1:1540306-1585819 GCA_018845635.1 Nicrophorus orbicollis | reverse complement strand
ACTCCGCAAATATTTGCGGACTCCGGAGAGCGGCAATATTGGAAGGCCCTCGGGTCATCTTATCCCTAATAGCTGGGGCATCGAACACCAAAATCGAAAAACACGCACATCAAAGACAAAATGAAATAAATCTTCTAAAATAGGAGAAATATAATGAGAGAATTAAATTATCGTAATACTATTTTATCAAATGTATTTATATACATAAAGAAAGGTATTAAACATCAACGGAATTATTGCAAAAACTACATGAACAAAATACATACAATACAAATACATAGAAAAGAAAACACAATTATTACCATTGTTGCAAAGGGCTATATGTTGCATAGGTCTTTCTACCCAATATATATACCAGCATTATATATTTTGCACATACAAAATGAAATAAAGTCTAGTAGATATTTGTAAGTAACTTATCAAGTAGATTATACGTAATTTGCAAAATATATAAAATATTATAGTATTTACGATTATTTATTATAGCCCAAAAAACATACGAAATTACTCGAAAAATTTAGGTAATTTTAAGTGTTTTAATTAATGATTTGGCTTTAATGAATAATGAATATCATGGAATTAATTATTTACGTATGAATATGAACAAGAAACTAGGACCAATTTCAAAAAAGTTTGTGTTAAATTAAAATATCTTTTCAAATATAAAACAAGAATATAAATGAATTTATTGCAACAAATTGAATTTATCAATATCTATAGTTTATAATAAAATCATTTTGGTTTCAATTAATTATTAACTTATAAATAAAATTTCTAAATTTTTATACATATTTTTTGATGTAATAATTGTCAGAATCATATTTCATTGCTCTATTATCTTCTATAGTCTAATTATAGTGCATAATTTCATATATTATAAATATTTTTATTTAAACATATTTTATTGGTATTTATATAATTATATGCTATATTTGATCAAATATTGAAACAATTCTTTCCGCTGATTTTTTCTTTCGTTACGGTTTTTGTACGATTTCGTTTTGGTTATCAATATGTGAAGTACGTTTTATCATAACTGGCTATTTCTTCATCTCCTTTATTGATACGGACAATAAATATCTCGAAGGAAGCGCTAACAAGAAGCTTGTTATGTTTTACTGCGTCACAGATGGGGAGACATAAACTATTTTTATTCGCAGGGGTTGGCCGAATAAGATGAAAATCGATGGCATCTAAATTTCCTTTAGTTGGCTAAGTTTTTCGGCGCCACAAACAGTCAGACAGATAGACTGTTTGTATCGCGGGAGCGCCGCGGCGCCCGGTCGTCCCGACGCCACCGAAACTCCCGGCTCCAGAGCAAACGAAAACAAACCGGCCTTTTTTATCAAAACAGATTAAAATTTATTTATTATATTTCGCTGTTTTTCTCTCATGCAATCTGTCTATATCCCTCTCTCTCTCTTTCTCTCTGTATTTCGTTCGTCCGTTTGTCCTCCACGTAATAATCGACGATACACACTATAAGCGGGGCTTAGGAATGCAATCCGAGTCAGTTTATAAATCCGCCGACAACGAGTATATGAGTCACAAGTGGTGGAGCCCCTTCAGTTTCCTCTCAACAAGAAAATCTTCTTTATTGCGCTCTCGATCCGGGAGCAAATCCGCAAAGCTCCGTACCATATACACACGCACACAAACACACTGCATCCATCCATATACATCCATACGTACGTATAAATCCGCATAGGAAGCAAAGGAATACAAAAAAAAACTGGTTGCTTAGTGATATATCAGTAGCGGACTCAACCCACCCTTTATTACACTTTTAAGCGGATCAAGATAGATTTCGATATCCATCCACCTGCACCCACGTACATATTATATCAATTTACACTACGTTTCGTAATATCCCCCTCCTGCCATTAGGTATTGCGTCCCTTCAATGGGCTTTTCGCAATTAATATCAACAAAACGCACGCTAATTACCATCAAAGAGGATCAATAGTCTATGTTCATATTTGTTCTTGTTTAACATGTTTAGAGCCGAAGTCTGCATGTTCCTCTTTGCACACAATGAGGCATTGGTTTGTTATTCATTCTGACGAAGATTTAATCATCTCGCATGTTTATAAATATTTAAGGAGGAAGACAACATTATATTTATAAGATTCTATAAATATTTCATGAACATATTGCATCAACCGATTAATTGATGTCATACAATTAGCGTTTATTTATTCACTTCTTTTTTTCACGTCTATTAAACTTTGACTTTAGTAAACATGTGCATTATGCTAATTGTAACTACGTAATGTTTCGAGGTGTTATTTACTGCTCATTATTTATATTACATAATTTTTCAAATGTTCTCGAAACATTATAGTCTGTATTGATCTTTCGTACAAACACACTCAATACATCAATTGTTTATCAACATGTTTTTAGATATTCTAATTTTCCTATATATTTACCACAATTTCTAATAAATAGTATTTTCCTTATAGCATTTATTTAATGATAAAATTCAAATTTACTTTTTTTAATTAGAAATGGTAAATAGAGAACAAAAATATGGTAAATATAAAAAAGTAATTAAGTATTGTTTTTTTTATGTTGATTCTACTAAAATAAATTTAAGACAAAATTGAAATATTTTTGAGCCGCGTTACGCTCTGATTATTCGAGTAATTGAAATGCTCGAGACGCATACTTGCCATTTTTCTGTGTTCCATATGGTTTAATGCTAATTTCACGTCTGTCCGATAATTGGTTTTCTGGTACGACCGGTATTTTTTTTTAAATATTTGTGTCGACCAACAAAATTCGGCCGATGCAAATAAAAACGAGTCACTTTAATTTGTGTAAGTTGTTTGCGAATGTTAATCAACGAGTAGGACGCATTTGTGCTGGGTTATCATTTCTAGTCGAGCGGTCACGGATAATTCATTGCGGTGTTTGGGGGCGTTATGAATAAATCACCGTGAATTAGTGTATACTCATCTCTCTCTCTCTCTCTCTCTCTCGTACCCATTCTCATCCTATCCATGATTGCATCCTGCAACCCTAGACTATATATATGTATCCTGCAAAGTGAAAACCAGCATATTCGGATGTTTGAACTTTCTGGTATTAAGAGCAAGTTTCAACCATAGTACAATGATTATAAACCCCAAACTATATGTTTTGTAGTCATTGTACTATTCCGTATCATTTATTCTCTCACACAATAAGTTTAAAACTTTTAATACCAACTATGTGCTTCAATGGAAACCAAATTCATCTATTATATGCACATAGAAAACGTAAATAATTTAATCTATTTTTTAATATAATTATAACTTTAACGGTAGAAAGTCTTATAGTCTATAGCTCTTTGAAGCAATATCATTATATTTTATTTTCTTTGTATTTATTTATTATTATTGTATTGCGTTTTTTTTGTACTAGTTTGTACTTTACGGAATAAAATGTAACATTCTATCACAAATTAAATGAACTTCATTATATAAACTAGTCTGAAATTTAATAACTTTTTTTGTACAAATATAGACAATATATAGCCACTTATAAAAGAAAGAGTATATACTAAGATTTACTATTCATTTCTATTTTTTCTTGCTGAATTCAATTTTAAAAATTACTCAAATTTGAACAGTTTTTGTTTTTAAATTATTGTTTATTCTTTTGTGAGTTCCAAATAAAACCATTACAGTGATTCTTTCAATCAATCTCAATTTCGAAATGGATTCGGATAGACAATGAGAAACTTTTCGTTCTTCGAATCAATTGTCACAAACAAACTTGGAGTGTTATCTTAATTAAAAGCGAAACAAAGAGAGAGAAAAAGTGGAGATAAATGGCCGTAAATTTTGATTCGACCCTGTGATTGTTTCATCGGAAGAGCGAAACGAAAAAGGGCACACAATATTAGCATTTAGATTAAAGCACGTGTCTCTCTCATTCGCATTCACTGGTAAGTGTCCCATCCTTTTTTGTGTTTTGTTTAAACGGCACATAGCTTGGGAACAAATGGCTGCATGCATAGGAAGGTAAATGCCGGAACATTTAGTTAATTGAAACGTCTGGGCTCGGAACAATTACACTGAGTGTTAACTGATGATAATGTATTCATCTTCCAACCCTCTGCCACCCCTATCACCCTCTCTCTCTCTCGTTCATATACACACTCTTCCTGCATACTAAACAAGTTTGCGATATCACAACACCCCGAACAGAGCAATCCGCTTATACAGTCTTGCATGCTACACGACTATTTGCTGTGGCGAAATCTATAAAAACAAATTTTATTGATGCAATTTAAAATAATTCCGAGCGGCTGAGAGATGAAATACAGTTTCTGAGGGTCGTGAGGCCGTAAATTTCCCGTGGCCGTCACTTTCTTTCCTCCCCCAGGCAAGTGTATAAAAAAAAATGGAAAGTGAATCGATGGCACTACTAGTTCCCCATCAAATTAGATTTGATAAAGGAGACATCCGCCGTAAATCAGAGTGCGTTTTCCAACGTCGCCGGAAAATAGAAATAAGAGGACGTAAATTGGGGAAAAGCGGACGACAAGAAGAGAAGAAACGTAAATTATATAACCGAGTCTGCGCTGCATCCGCTTGATAAGGTCCCTAATCCAGGATTTATGCGATTCCTGCTGACGTCTAGATTGTGCAAAGCTCTTTACTGAAATCTCCGGGAAGAATTGGCCGATTACCGGCAGTTGTAAAACTCATCAGTGTCGCTGATATTAGTGTTTATATAACAAAACGCGTTGTATTTAAGCCGCGGAATGGGGTATAAAAAGATATAACCGCGGCGTGACTGAATTACTGAGAGGAAGTCGAGATGAAGTATTTAGTCCCTCCCTGTCTGCCGGTTACGTGTTCGGAATCGAACCGGAAGATACTACGATATAGAGAATATTTATTCATTGCAAAGTATTATAGACAGCTTTATCATATAATCGTCTTTTTTATCCGAAAGTTTTCATTTTTCTATAAATATATTAACCATAAATCTATATATTTTAAGTTGTGTAAATGTCACAGGGAAACTGAGATTTGATCAAATCCCTCATCTACCTAATCAATTTACGGAAGATGTTAAAATTAAAACTCTGTGAGTTGAAATAAGAAAATTATTTTTATTTGGAGGTCAAGAATTTAAGAAGTACTCCTGTGCACAAACTTAAATACAATGTAAAACAAAAAAGATGTACCTGTAAAAAAGTAACGATTTATAATACGATGATAACATCCAAATTCATTAGTCTGCGTAGGTGTTCAGTACTTACATATAAAGTTACTGCATTTGGTAAAAACAAAGCTGCAAAATTCAGTCGTCGACTCCTTATATGGAAAGCTATTGCATTTGAATGTTCAAATGTAAAATCGTTTATCGTTTGAAAATCTCAGATTTGCTTTGTGAACAAGTGTCAACCTAATATCAGCGATTTTGAGATACCGGTCGCAAATAATTAATTGGATACAAAATTGAATAATGAATATATGATCTATAATTAAATTTGACTGGTCGAAGTTAAAGATCCTGTAATGAACTTTAGTAAACTTCCTTATTGTTGATTTGCAATTTCTTTTTGCTTTAGTTTTTGCGTTGTTTTTTGTAGCTTTATTACATATTTCCTTCCAATAGAAGCATTTTTTGGGTTAGAATGATTGTATAAATAAAATAATATATAGATAAATAATTGTATAAATCATACCTAATGTCTTACCATAAAGTAACGTCTATTTGTAATTCATGTAAAGCAAATTATATTCTTTTTGCTCAATTCATTATTTCTTGATATACACAAATTTTCAAATAACTAAGATAAAAATAATAATAAAATGAAATCAAGTGTTTATCATTTATAGTTAGCGAAGTTAGAACTAGTGGGTAATGTAGTTTTAGTTTATTGAACAATTTTGATTATGCTACAAATTTGTGTAAATATTATTGTGACGATCGTCCACATCCATAAATTCATCATCTCTTTCATTAAATAATTTGTGTTTATGCAAAAGCATTCACATCCGATGAATATCCGTATAAAAGCTTAGATTTTTTAAATTACTGATCGATTTGGTGGCCGTTTTATTAGGGCATTCGCTCGATTGAACGATCCTAGAAACGGTACTGCTGATGATTATGTGCATTTATTACGTATAAAAAAGCTGTTCGGTATATCGCTTTTTCGTTATTTGCAATACCGGATTAATAGCATAAAGCTCACATAAATATTTGTTTCAATTAGCGAATATTCATTAGCGTCTATACTGCGCCGTCGACAGTCTCTGCTCGTGCATAAAGTAATATTATTAATTTGATACATTGTAACATTGTAATATCGCGTCTGCACAATGGAAATCGATAGAGGAATGAAATAGGGAAAAAAGTATGCGAAGAGAAAAGAGGAAACCGTGAATATTCATAAAAGTAGTGATGCGAGAGTACGTATTTCAAGGGGAGCCGGTATTGAGCCGTCAATCAATTTAAATAGAGAGATTGCAGGGTATATTAAAGCGTTCATAATATGTAGAGACGGAGCTCGTGCTGATGGAGTAATAACAGTAATAAAATATTTGTAACAATCGTCCTCCGAGAGATCCACCCTCTGATATCAAACATGATACAGTCCTGAAATAGGGGATGTATATATAAACTGGGAGTTGGGTGAGGAGAGAGTGTAGCCTGGGCAGGGAGTGCCTAGGCATCGTCGCGGCGCCGCTTTAAAGCCGAGCGGCGCAATCACAGCCAACCCCTTTCCAAAACGCGACCACCCTCGTTCGCAACCCACCCCCGTCGGCATTATTAATGCACTCCACTACACCGCGCGGTTTATTACTTTTAAAGGCAAATAAACGTATTACTAAACGGAACGGACGGACGGTTCGCGGCTCTGCATACTAATCAAAAACGACACCCCCAAACAACCATCGCGTAACCATATTAATTATAATAATGTATCCCGTCGCCCTCCTCCAACCGTTTTCCATCGAACCCATAGAAATGCACTCGCAAATTGCATTGCTTTTGCTCGATGGTTGCTAGGGTGGAGCGGAAATAAAAATGGGGAAACTGCTCTCAAGACGCATTTCAAAGCCACGCACTTTCGCTGTTTCCTCGACACCACATTCAAATTCAATGCAAATTTTCCTTAACAATGGTTTCCGCTTTCCACGAAATAATAAAATCATCGCTCCATGCAGAACAAAACGATTCCTTTCACATTTGATTCGGTCTATCAACGCAACGGTTATAAACGTATTCGAATGCTAAATTATGTTTATCTCCTCAGTTGCATCTGATTTCATTAGCTATTTTACTTGGAATTATTATGTAATACGGTGTGTCGTGATTTGCATGAATCGGTGCAATTCATCGCCCTGCGAACACATATTCTGTTTGTCATTTTCGATTGAGGTCTAATTATCATCGGAGTGACAAATCACACAGCAAAATAAACGGATGACCTCACAATTCACAAAACGTTAACATTGAGAAAGGAAACAACAGAAAAATTATATAAAAAAGTGAGTACATTAATGTTGAGGAAACAAAATATATTAAAATTAGAAGCAAAAAGACTTTTATTTTTCTTTACTGACCTAATTTTATGTAGTTTTTTTTTTGTTGCAATAGTTCAAACAAATTGTTATGTATAACCGTTATTGTTTATGTCATCCCTTATTGTTGTATTGATTATTGTAAGTACGTTCTCCTTAACGACGTACATTTCCGTTTAGGAAGATTTCATCCCCTAATCACTAGAAGTGATAAGACTACAGACCTTTTGGCATCCTGTTGACTATTTTTACCACTAACGAATATTAGGATAAGAAATGTACACATCAGTGGGCGACTTTCCACCCACAGGAAACCCCATCTCCTACTCCCACTACTATTAGTATAAATAAGATGTGAATGTAATAATAAGGGAGTCTTTAGTCTTTGCTTAGCCTTAGCTAGGGGAACAACTAGCAACTTAAAAGAAGAATGTAACTCTTAGTTATAAACAGGAGATCAACACTTATATAGTTGACTTCTCCATAAAAACACTCAACTATACAATAAAACTACTTAGAATATTCGTATTTGATATTCAAAAACCCCTCAAAGACTCCACAACGACGTAACTACGAGATAATCCACGGTGTCCAGAGATTTTTTAATCCCGGGACACGACAAAATTATAAATTTATAAACCCTAATTTCAGACTTTAGAAAAAATATTTTCCTTAGACAAGTAAAATAATATTAGTACAGTTTCAAGTATCTAAATAGAATTAAAATAACTGAAAAATATAAAAGCTAAAAGTGATTCTATACAAACAAAGGATAATGCGAATTCTCAAAAGAATTTTCATATTATTTTAGTAAATCATTGCTGGATACTTTTCTTTGCAAATTGCATTAGTTAGAATACATAATAGAGTCTACAAAATGAGAAATATAAATATACTTCAATTAAATACCAACTTCAGACAATCAACTAAATTGTCGAGAAGATTTAATAGAAAGAAAGAACATCAAAGAAATTGTAAGGGATATTAAGGTGTTGTGTTTTTATTATATCATTACAATTTATAATTTACTTCTATTTGAAAATAGTAAATACATTTGATTTTAATGATGTTAAACTGGAAATAAAATCTAATTATTCTATTATAATTGTTAAGTTCACAAAGTTCACATTATAATGTATATAGTCATAAATAGGTTGGTAGAAATAAAAAAACAATCTCTAAAATAAAACTTGTTTGTAGTTTCAATTGGTGTTATTACTGGATGCGACGGAATTTTGCACCAAAGTCTATTTTAATTTTAGATACAAACATTTTGTATGTAAACAGATTTAATTATAAACTAAAAGTCCAACATTCCTATAGCATTATATACATATATTTATTTGGTTAAGATCGACAGACATAAAATAATTATATTCTATAGTTTATTTTTACAATGCGTAAAACACATTCCACAAATAATTGTCTTCTTTATTTTTTTTATCAATCAACCAAACAACTTTATATCTTTGGATCGAAATACCTCGGTCAATAACTTTTTGGTCCAATGTTTGGTCAATCAATACCGAAAATTACACAATTATTAATAAAATTAATCAAGGACTTGAAAATCGCATAGAAATAAACATTATAAAGATATTTGACTTCATAAAGAATACAAAATCAAACTATACATAAACTTAATAAGCGATTCTTTTATTTTGATCAATTTAGTTTGTTTAACAATTTTCAATACTTCACTAATCGAAGTTGTACAATAATGATATTGCATGGTTCAATAGAAAAAAACAATAATAATTTGGAATGCATCGTGTTTTTAAAAGTAATGAGAGTACGAGTTTCAATATGTGTTATATGTATGTTTGCTTGTGTTGTGGGGTTGCTGAAGTTGATTTTGCGAACAGTAGTAATATAGTTCAGAAGAAGATAGGTTTGTTTCGCCCCTTGGCTACGCCGAACCGTCTATTTACTTGCGCTTCTAGAACCCCACGTCCTTTCCCCTACTTTTTATTATCCACTCTTCAATAAAGTTTGAACGCAATAAATATAAACTTGCGAGTGGAGAGGAGAATATAAAGCAGAAAATGTAAAAATTTGTAAATTGCATTCGCTACGTTCAATTTCAATTAGTATAATTAAATAATAGATTTATAATGGTTACAGAAAGTTATTCATTCTTGATCTATAATTTTCAATTAACAAATATGTTTAATACGGAAAAAATCTATTATTTATTGTAATATTTATTATAACAACAAATACAAGAAAAAATACAAAGTAAAGAAGATATTATTGCTATTGCTACAAAGTGTTTTATACTATAGATCTTCCTGCCCAAGATATTCTATTTATAATAAAACTTTGATCAATAATTAACAAGAATAAGAACATTTGTCTATTGCAATAAACTTTTTTTAAATATGTTACATAAATATCAAGCAAGGATTTAAAAGTTTGAAGGGTGGATGCGCCGGGTAATAATTGATTTTTTTGAAAAGATGATGATATGGAACGAATTCAAATGAAAATTAGGACGATTGCTGTTCATCTCTGCAGGATGGGTGTAGGAAGGAAAGATGCGCACATTAAAAATAGTCCTCGTTATCGGGGCTGAAATGCCGTTGACACGTGACCAGAGGAATAAAACGAGGACTTCTGCGTATAGAGCCTAGCCTCAGTCAGCTTCCGGGTACAATATCCTCAACACCACCTACAGATCCTGAAATATACTTCTTTCTACTATTCCATATCAACAAAAACGAAAAGATATAATACATTCTCAACAAACATTTCGCTTTTCATTTGATTACAATTTAATAATTACACATGAAGTGGATACTGTAAGTACATTTTTTAAAAATTTCATTATTTTTGTTATTGGTAGCTTAATTGATAAGCATGTAGTTTTTAACTGGATAATTGTAAGTAGTATAAGTATTATATTACATAAAATAAGTTTTCAAAATGAAAACAAACTTATTTGAAATTATTACAAAAACATATACACTTTAACTAGATTTTGTTTAAAATGTTTTTATTGGGCCGAATCAAAAAATGTATAGTTACTTATATAATAATATAATTTATTTATTTACGACTTTTAAGTAACTTAATTGGATTAAAAAAGACCGTAACAAGCACGTGTTAGATTATAAGATTTTCTTTTTTATCTATATAACAAAATCTATATCATCTATACTACAGATAGTGGTGATAATTGGTTTAGCTAACCAAGATGTTTGAAACTGGGCTGAGTGAGACTTTAAAACCGCATGTATACAAAAATATCTATAGCCCTTTGCAATAATTATATTTTCTTTTCATTTTCTTTATATTTCCATTATATTAGTTGTTATTGCAACAAATATTATTATTAGTATTTAAAATTTAATTTGTTTTGAAATTTTCAAATCGAAATTTGTGAATCCCGACTGAACTGACTAAACTTCTACTACATATGTGAATTACTGTTCTATAGAAAGAAGTAGAAGTTCACCTTGCTGTATTTACATATTTTTTTCTTGTAAAATGAAAGAAACACCTGTTTTATAAGCATTATTTTACTTCTAACTCAATATGACATTGATCTTAGTTAAATTATAAATATGTAGACGTATATTTAATAATTATATGTACGTTATTCAAATGCGGTTTTATTCGATAGGAATTGCGAAATGTGAAACGAATCGATTTTGCGTTTTCATTTAACGAGAAGTAATGAATATGGAAAGCGACGCATTTTAAGTAACAGGTGATTTGTGGATTTAAGGGCTGGTTAAATAATAAATACGATAGTCTGCTCAACCTGTTGAATTGTAGAAGGTTCCCCTCGGGGGAAAAGTATGTGGGTGGGGAAAATTGGCGGTGTGGGACTTCGCACCACAGGTGTTGCCGTTTCGTACGAGACCCCAGGCAAATTATAAGAGGCGGTCGTTCTTGGAAATCACGTAAATACGTAACAATTACTAATTGGTCTTTAACAATTGCTTCGACTCCGTGGGTCTTTGTTCTCGAGTTACGTGGAATAATTAAAATTATAAGCTAGACGAGAGAATATAATGATACGGAACTAATTGTGTAATTGGTAATTATGAACTTTATTTTTATTTAAATAAAATATGGTAATAAGAATTATTTTTATAGAAATATTATGTAATAAGGTCTCGACATATTCACGAATTTTCAGTCCCTGACCCTATTTTACATAACTCGTTTTTTGGTCCCGAATTACAGTAATTGTCCCGAATTCTCCCAAATAGACATATATAGTATTCAGAATTTCAAACTTCGAAATTTGGTCACTTTATATCTGAAAACTAAGTAAAAAATAAGTTGATTCTTTAAGTTACAATATAATAAAGACTTCAAATAATAATCATAATAGTCACATAAATTTAGCACAATGTACCAATAACATTCTATAAATTTTATGAATTTAGGATTAAAGTACAAAAACGAATACAAATTATAAAAATTATCACAGTCAATGTCAATATTTACTGAAATAAACAGTAAAAAGCGTTGATTTAATTATGTTGTATAAATGTTAATGACAATTACATTAAATATTGAATGTTACTTATTTATTTAGAAATATTTGTTGCAACAATGTTATTGCTGCTAGCTATAGAGTCTATAGTATAGACCATCTTTCTATCAAAAATATGTTATATTTTTTTCGAAAATATATGTGTTTTAATTTATAACATATTTTCTAAATTTTGTATGCTTTTTTCTTAAATTAGATACAATTTTGTATATTATACTGTTACCATAATTATATATTTGTGAAGAAACTATTATCAACTATTTTAGGTATTAACAGATGTTAATAACTTATATGACTAAACTTTGAGATTAATGTATGTTTGTTGTTTTGAAAAACTATGAAATATTTCTGAATCTCTCTTCTGTTTGCGTTTAAACAATGAAGACTTATTAACAACAGACTAACTTCCCTATTTTAAATGATTTAGCCAAAACCAATAATCATTGAAACTACTGAATTAATTATAAATTTGTATTCAGCAGTAATTTTTTATTGCTGATTCCACATTGTTCTGAAGATTATTCAATTACGTTGTAAACATTTGGCACAATTTTTGCGTGTGTCCCAATTTCAAAATAGAATATGGTATATCGATTTCATCGCGCGGTTTGAAGAAGCAGGGGAATAGTGCCAGATCCTCGGGAGTCGCCTTTCTCCCTTTGAGGGATTTTCTGTAGTGGTGAGTATGTGTGAGGGGGTTGGTGGTTGAGTAACGGGGGTGAGGCTTGAGATGCAGTCGCACGAGCCGCATACGAAATGGGGACCACTAAATGAGACCGCCAACACTCCGTTATACTTATTTTCTTAACGCTATAAAGTGGGAAATATATTCGGCTTATTGTCTTGTCACGTGCGTCCGCCACACAGAAGTTTCGCACAAACGAAAATTCGATTGTAATTTCCGGAAAATTCCTATAATTGTATTCTCCAATACACTTTTTTTATTCGTCGACGATGACTCGTTCGTCGAGTGCGCGTTCGTTTTATGAATTCGCGTGGAAATGGGTTTCGCGTTACGCAATTGTCTTGCGATATTGATCTTTAGTGTTTGATTTCACTCTCTGTTGGGCTGTTAAGGGTAAGAGGAATGGGGTATTGGGGGGGTTGCCGTATGAATACTGAGAGGAACGGAGGCAAGTGACGTTGAGTGGACGGAGATATTACGTTCGCATCTTGAGATGGCTTCGAGGACGCCCTCGCCGCCTCCTTCTCATCCTTCGGAACCAGCCACCTTTCCCTCATTTCCAGCGTGCGAATTCCAAATTTCTGCTTTCAATAGGAATCCGGAAAACCGGGCCCTAAAAATAATGGGATGCAATCGCGCACGCCGTTTGCTATTTATACACATGTACAACAGACCCTGGCATTCTCGAGCTGTGCACCAAGTTAAGCTCGAGCCCTTTGTTCGGCAAGAACGTGATAATTTCTGCTGATGACATCGCTTTTATAGTGCGCCTGCCTTGCATTCACTCGTCTTCCCACAATATAAATAAATAGAGAAAAAAATCGTACATACACACAGAAATTACAGAACAAACTAATTTAACTTATTTTTAAAATATGTTATTACATAGACTTCATTCTAATCATAAATACTCAATAATATAAAATAAAAAAATCCCTGCATCATAAAAATCCAATGCGAAAGGTGCTGGTTCAAATCTAACAAAGGTTTTCCGACATTTACCGGTCAGCAATAAGTTAATGCTACTTATAGGACCAAAAACAGGCTTAGGCCATAACAATAAAAAAAGGTTATAAATTACATTGTATAAAGTTAAAATATTAAATACTATTATTAGTAAACAAAATTGATTATATATTTCTAATACAAAGGGCTTTTATCCGCTAATAATAGTAAAAATAATAGTATTTTTAGGTATAAAAATAAAGTAATATGGATCATCATTATTATTATACAAGTATGAACATATAGCAACAAAATGCAATTTATTGAATTTCGTATTAATAGTTAAACCAAAAATTAATTACTGATTAAATAAAGTAAAAGTTATAAGCAAATTAATTATAATTCAAGTTATGAGAATTAATCATCATTTGAATTAAAATTGTTGCATCATCTGCAAACTTTGAAGATTCAAGTTACTTTCCTGTAGAATATTCTACACTATTTGCACTTTACTATGGCTTTTATATATTTAAAATGAAATTATTGTATTTCTCTATTAATAATCAATATATTTCTTAACTTATAAACAAATTAAAACAAATCAATATAATTATAATTAAAAATTATTATCAGTTACAAAGAATCAATATATTAATATAAAATTTAGTCAAATATTTGAGATTGAAAGAAAATTGTAAAATGACGATTTGTTTAAACGAAAATTATAAAAAGCTTTTTAATTTGTTAAACATTCTATTTTTTCTTGAGCTAGAAATAAATATAAGAAAAACTGTTTCCTGCGTTTATTTTCTTTTCCATTATTGATTTAAACACACGCAACGACGAACCGTTTTATTTCATTCAAAAAAAGTGGGAACATACGCAAGGTAAATTACATAAAAAAATATATAATTACATATCTGATATCTGGCAATAAATGGTGGTAAAATGCGTTGTGCATTAGCGGAACTAATGGAAAACACGGAGCTTTTCGCTGCTCGCACGAACGAAGTTAAAACCTTTTTTTTTATACATTACCACCCCTCCAAATAACAACCAGGCTTTATCGCTTCTACGGAAGAAAATGAAAGAGAGAAAACGAAAGTTATTCATTTGGGAAATAATTGACAACATTATTCTTTTTCCACTATATATATTTTTTTTGCTGGGTTTCGTGTGGGGTTGGTTCTGGGCGTAGGGTTGAACATAAATATGCTGGTGACAAGTTGAGGGACGCCGTGCTTCCCGCCCCACGATCCGGCAACGTAATGTGCGCATCTAATCATTCTAATCAGATTAAGGCGAATAACGGGATCGGCGGAGAGGATAGGAAATTGTGTCAATGTTTCCGTAATTTTCGAACCCCCTCGCATCTCGAAAACCATTAACACCACTGCCCATGATGAATCTGAATAATGGAGAAGTAAAAAGAATCTCACATTTTTAATTAAACATTTGAACAAACATCACATTAATAATGATAAGCATCTATACTTAATATCAATATTTATATAAATACTATTAGTTTAAGTCGATAACAAGCATAGTTTTATCTTGATAATCGTAAATATTCTCACATTGTATGACTATATGTGTTAAAATCCTAAGATTTTTCGAGGAGGGTATGAGAACGCTACCACATCTGGAGAGAATCGAGGCAGGATTAGAGAGGAAAGAAGCTTGGTGTTCGTCCAGTCACGTTCCGGGTATCAGAAATGAAATATGCCACTTATCATTCGGTCTCCAGATCGTGACGCTCCCATAGAAAGATTACACTTGTACTATTTGCACAATATACAGTGTTTCGAGGAAACAAAGCCAAAACAAATACAATTTCCCTCACTGGAAATCTAAACACAGAAATACCTGAGTCCACATCCGGATTGGACATTGTATCGCACGTATTTGTTTGAGAGGTTACCTAGAATTTGACTATCATCAATTGTCTAGTCACTCGATACTGTATCATTATGTTTACAAGATTTTTATTTATTTAAAACATAATTTCTAGAAGCTTACCTTAAGTCCAGTTAACCAGCTAACCATAGTTGTCGGCTGATATATCTGTTCTATCTTCTATGATCGAAAATTTCTTATAGTTTCTTAATAAAATCAAAAGAAATCACTATATTTATTATATACGATAATTATAACATTTATTGCAATAAAAATTATAAAAAATAAACTCAATTGAAGAAATACAAGGAAAAATAAAATAAAATAATATTTCTGCCCAATGTTATAAATGCATATCATCGAATAACATGTATCATCTATTCATTATTTATTTACACTTTTTATTTGTTAATTACAATAATGAAAGAAACAACAAACAAATTGTTATAGAAGGTTCTTGTAATTATTCTATATTAGTGTTAAATTGAATTAGTTATTACATTCAATGAAATATATTGTTTAATTTTGACTTTGTGAAACTTTTATAAAGATTCCGTTTTAAATATTTCGTGCAAATTGAAAATGGATATACTAAGGTACGATTTTGAGTAATTAAATGTATATGAATTGCATTAAATTATGTCTATTTTCATCAACACTGTGTAGTTGGAATATATGTAGAACGTTATGAATATAAAATTCTTGAGTTTAGCAAATCTGAGTATGTATAAAAATAGTCAGATATATGAAAGAATATTGAATATAGGCAGCTCCTGGTTGGAATGTGTTGAGTGAGAGGTGAATGACGAAGGTCGTGGATCTGATGAGGATGTTTGATTTTTTAGGAATGCGGGCGGCGGTGGGTACAAAGAATTTGGGGCGTCGAAGGACGAAGGGGATGGGGCCATCGACGATGCTAGCACACCGGACAGCGTTCCAGAGCCTGATCGACCACCCCTACGACATATCGACAAGTACATCAAGCCGGAATTCCCTTGCATCTCCAAACGTGTCACTGTCGCCATCCTCACTTGCGTCGGCTTCATGGTCATGTTTGGTATGAGATGCAACATGGGCTTAGCGAAACTGAGATTGGAGAAAGAAGTGAGTTTGCTTTCTAACACAATGAATTATATTATGGATGTTTTTGCGGGGGTTGCGGGAGACGGAGTTGTCTAGTGTATATGAGTGTGGGGTTGCAACACAAAAGGCTTTTAAAGCGATTACGATCGATGCGCGCTCACGATTGCATCGGTTTGTTGGATCCGAAAATTCTATGTCCATTATATATATGTAGGAGGGTCGTATAAACCCCCCGATTCTTTTGGGAGCCGACTCGAAAAAAAACGAGAGAGTGTAGAACCGGAAACGATAGCACTTTGCTTGTGAAAGGACGCATTTTTCACGGAACGAAGTCACATTAATAAATGGGAAACGGAAGTAACGAAAATATGACATCCCCTTTACTTCTATATCTGCAGCTCTCGATCTATATAAACCTTTTTTTTGTTGTTGTTTTAATGTCATTGCAGAGGAACGAAACTCTGTCTTCTGTGGATGCGTCGATTTTCTGGGGGTACCTGATCACGCAAGTACCCGGAGGTTTCCTGGCCACGAAGTATCCAGCCAACAAGCTCTTCGGCGGCGCAATCGGGACCTCCTCCTTCCTAAATCTTCTAGTCCCGGGCGCTTTGAATCTCGGAAAAGGTGCTCTTATTGTAGTCAGGGTGTTACAAGGATTGGTTGAAGTAAGATTATTGCACAATTTTTATTTCCTTTATTTATTTTTAATATTTGCGCTGACTTCGGTCGATGCATTCATTTCGATATGATTGATTGTCTTCACTCACACTCTCACGAACACCACTCGCATGTTGGCATATGGCACAAGGCATATGAACAAATTATATCAGCTGAAAATCAAACAGGTCGAAAGTCATGCCATTGCAAAAAAATCATAATTATAACAAAAACTCTTAATTGGAGGAACAATGCCGTTCGATTTTCAGTTTAGATTGAATGAGTTTAGCCAGAAAAGCACCAAAATCGATTCTAGTCACGTCACGTTTTTTGTATTTTACGCAACTTTTCAGTTTTAAAGCGCACAGTTTTCTTATGTTGTCTTCTTTGTTCTTAAGCAAGTGTAAAATGTTCTGTAATGTTAATTACTAAAATTCTCGTTCTCTTATAGAAATATAAACATAACGAAGGTAACAAAAAACCAATTATTATTTTTAATAATAATTATAATTATATATTTGTGTATTTCTATTAATAGTTACACATGTCTACGATCGATCAAAATTACATTACATGAACACATCAAGAGCAGCACAAATATCAAATAAAATTAAACACTCAATAATACCACACAGATTTGTACACTGGTAATAAGCACACTTTGGCTTTAAACTTACATTCAGTAAAATAAAACAGTGTATATATATAAAAAAAATATGAAAGCTTCCTAGTTTGTATATTTGTATATGAAAAGGCAAAAATATAAACATTTAGTTTTACTTTGAAAGAACAAATATTTTCTTAACGATATTTGTTGTAAAAGCTGTATTTATAATTAGTTTTTAATAACTGATTTACTTTCCATTTCATTTCAAAAAGTAATTGAAACAAACATAACAATAACATATAGAGCAATTGCAATAAACATAACAAAATGATCTTGAATAATTCCATAAATTACTTTCAGATTTAAAACGATCCGAATGTCGAATTCCGATCGTTATAACAAAATCTGTTACTTATTTGACTATAAATTGTGTACAGGGTGTGACATATCCAGCTTGCCATGGTATCTGGAGGTATTGGGCTCCACCTTTGGAGCGTTCCCGTTTGGCCACCTTAGCCTTCTGCGGATGCTACGCTGGTGTTATGCTTGCAATGCCGTTGTGTGGTGAGTTGATCAAGAGGATAGGATGGGAAGCTCCTTTCTACTTCTACGGTGCCATGGGAGTCACTTGGTATTTGTTGTGGATTTGGATGGTTTTCGAGAAGCCCAGCAAACATCCCACGATAGAGGCTAAAGAACTGCGATACATCGAGAGCTCTTTAGGTGGTTCGGTACAGTCACACACTTTACCCACTTTAGCGAATACTCCTTGGAAGGCCTTCTTCACATCTTTACCTGTGTGGTCGATATTCATTGCGAATTTCTGTAGGTCTTGGAATTTCTATTTACTAGTCCTGTTTCAAGCTAGTTACATCAACGACGTGTATGGAATAGATATAGAGGAGGTATTATTATCGTAATATAATTTCGTATAAGTTATTTACATATTTTTTCAATTTATTAGAACGCTATTTTGGGAGCGCTGCCGCATTTGCTGATGACTATAATTGTACCGAGCGGTGGAATCTTGGCGGATTCCTTAAGAACACAGGGTACAATGACCACAACCCAAGTTCGTAAAGTGTTCAATTGCGGTGGCTTCGGTATGGAAGCCACCTTCTTCTTGGTAGTCGCCTTCTCGAAATCCTACACGCAAGCTATCACAGCCCTAACCTTCGGAGTTGCCTTCAGCGGCTTCGCGATATCTGGGTTCAATGTTAATCATCTGGACATTGCTCCAAAGTATGCCAGTATACTCATGGGAATGTCGAACGGAATCGGGACAATAGCCGGTTGCATAGTACCCATTGCTGTGCACGCTTTCACGGACGAGAATCCGGTAAGTTCAGTTACGTATAGCTTAATTTAGTTTGATAAATCAGTGCTTCCTTCCCTCTTCGCTGCACAGCAAATTTGACATTCATTCTGATGTTACACGCGTTCTGGTTATGAGTTAAAGCCTCCCTCCCTCACTCCAAACAACGGGCAATATATCATAAAAGAGCGATTGCATCCCTCATCCACCCTCCGAGTTCCCATCCGTTCTGCACCACCGCGTCTGCAAGCCATCGCCCCCGCGACGCCTCGCTTTTACAAATTCACCCATTCTGCGTCGCCGATCTTCAATAAATATACCACTGCTTTGCATCGAAACTATTAAATGTCTATGCTAATTCATGATGCGTAAAACCCAAATCATTAAATCTAGTTATTATACAATTATTCTATTATATAAAACCTATTAAATGTATAAGCAAGTCATACAATTGTATACTTAAAGAATCATCCTTTTTGCGATAGCCAATCAAACCATTTGTGCTAATTCACAACAATTCTTACAGTAGTTTCTGTATCTTTAGGTAACGATATTTACAATCTATCCATTCAGACATTCAAAAAAATCAAACATCGTTGTAAGCACATTTTTGGAATCGTTGCCCATTGACAACTAATCCCTTGATGACTGTTAGTATTGTATGTGGGATTGAATAAAACACATTTGTATAGTCCTTGTTACTAATTCCATATATTTTATTTAAAAATTAGTTAATATTTTAATAATATAGCTTATAGTCCATAAAAAGTCAACTTTTATTTATAAAGTTATTACTTAGTACCAAGTAATATGGATTTTATAGGAAAATCCGAATTAATTTGTTTTTTTTTGTAGAGTGCAGAAAATTGGAAGAAGGTATTCATATTGGGAGCATCGGTCCATTTCCTTGGTGTAATCTTCTATGGACTATTCGCCTCTGGAGAGCTTCAAGAGTGGGCGGATACTCAAGCCGAGGAGGAGAAGCAATGGAATCCAATGGACGAAACGGTTTACATTAAAAAATCGCCCACTGTGAGTACTGCTTTGAATTGCGGCTCGAAGAAATTGAATTAAATCTCGGTGTGCTCTTATTTAAGGCCCAGAGTAACGGCTTAATACAGACCTCGTTATCGGGTAAGACGATAACGTATGGATCTGTGGAACAGCCCACTCCACCCCCGAGACCACAGCCACCGGCGGCGCAGGGTGGCGGCGTGTCTGTAAATCCTTTCGCTACGGGAGCTACAGGCAACACTAATTCATTCAATAATCCTTTCCGACAAGGACCCGTGCAGCCGCCAGCTCAAGACTCTTACTTGCACGGAACCATTGAAGATCGCAATTACTAGATAAGTTCAAATAAAATCCATATTTATTATTTACATATACAAAGGGAAGCACTTACTTGCTGCCAGAATTAACTGTTCAATAAATTTGTTATCCTCTTTCTTAGTTTTCAATACTCAACTGGAATGAAACACTGCGAAACAATACTTGATTAATTAACTTTTAAAGTTTTTCGATAAAATAAAATATTTAATTTAGTGTGTCAAACGCACAAAAATTAGTATATAAAAATATATAAAAAAAAAATATTATTTAACAAAATAATTAGCTTGAAAACTTACAAAAATAAATATATTTATATTCGTCAATTTAAAAGAACAAATTATTGTTTAAAAAAAGATATATAGCTTACATTCAATTTCAAATAGAATTACTATTACGAAAATTAATATAAAATATATTAGATAGAATATAAGGAATAAATATCTGTTGATTAATTTGTAATTACGAAATGTTTAAGATAAAAAAATATTTAAAAAGTTAATAAAAAAAAAACGTCATTTATCTATAATTTCCGATACATTTCACTTTAAAGATTTGTGATATATTTTTTAATTAAAGTATTATACGTATTCTCAGAACAAAGAAAAAAAAATGAAAATTACAAATTATTTATTTATTTAAATGATGTGATTAACAATTCCAAGTAAAATAGTTGGAGAAAAACTAAACTAATATAATAAAGTTACGATAAACATGTAAAATATTCAATTTAATTGCAGTGCATTGTACATTTCTGAAATATACTATTTGACTATACCAAAATACATAATATAATGTCTAATATGTTTTTAATCTTGGATATCAATTATTATTTTATATATGTAATTATGTTAATTATGTAATAAGTATATAAGAAAATAATGAACATCGCTCTTTGGGCTTCAATTTTGTTTATATTTCAAAAAATTTCATGACTTTCTTAATATTAATGATTTTTCATAATTCTTAATCTGAATACAATTGGAGTAATCAGTTATGTAATATATATTTCTTAATTAGATTCTGAATGGCAATATATTATGTATTTGTAAATATAACGGTGTAGTAAATTGTATATTCCTTTCCATGTATTGCAAACTATAAATAAATGATCCACAATATATACTTGTATAGTTGTTAAACGATAAAATAAAAATAAATTTTGAAAAACTATTGTTAAATTATCATTTCGAAATAGAAGCAACTAAAACTGTTAAATGTAATTATCGTCTCAAATATTTATGAATTAAACTGTACTATAATAGACTAAACATATATATTTTGTTGTTGAATAGACTACGTTATGATTTACGAGGTTTTCTTTTGGTTTGGGTTAACTAATTTCTATAAGGAAGAAATGAGAAATACTATTTGAGGTGTTCTGATATATCCTCAAGGCTGTGCAGACAATAATTACGGTGGCAACGCGCGGTCGCAATGCCACCTCAAATATAATAATTAATCGTTAGCAATGCTAACGATATAAGGACTAGTTTTTAAGTGTGTATAGATATATATTTGAGTGCACGTGGTGGAATGTATGCGAATGAATGAGAGAGGTATTGGACAACAAACGTAGTAAAAGAAGAAAGAAAATAATAATAATAGAGCAATGAGGAATCAAAGTACAAAATGGAAAATAAAATGGGATTTCATGTTTTTTTGGGGCGCGATCGTGGATGAATCATATATTAGATTTAATAATTAGTATTATACTTAATTATTTACAATAATGATTCAGTTTTCTACTTAATTTTTTGTATGGTATGCAAATTTTGTTTGCTTTCTCGCAATAAACAGTTTTAAATTGCATACTTTTTACACTTGGTTCATTCTTGTTTTAAAGTTTCTACAAATACCTACAAAAAATTGATTTGTTTGGAAATATAATTTTGTAATTTAATATATAGAGAATATACTAGATATATTTAGAAATAATTTGTATTGCTAATTTGTAATGAATATGATATGTAAATCATTTCTAAATTGTATCATGTATATAAATTGATTGTAAGAAAGTTTGAGGTAATAATAAAACTGAAAATGGATCGGGAAACTGAGCAATGTACTTAATTAGTAAACTTAGTCAATTTATAAATAATAAATATGTATGTCTATATACGAATAATAGAGGATTTGTTAATAAAATGTAAGAATATAAATAATTAATTTTATAAGCGTAAAATGTTAGCGGCAGAATTAAATGAATCAGAATGTCTCGAATCCACTAGCTCAATTTTTATACTAATTTCAATAAACCCAAATTACTCAAACTAATCAAAAAGAAAACATGATTAGCTTCCAAAAATTGATTCATTTATTTGTGCCTGTGTTTAGATTTTGATTCGTAAATTGTTAGGTGTTTCGCTTCATCAAAGCAATGCAAACAGAAATATGTTATGTAATATATTTTGTGTTTTATATTACAATTTTTATTAATATTTTTGTTTTTCAAATCATATGATTTATTGTTATTTTCTTGTAAATAATATAAATGAATATATAAAAAAAAGGTTGCTTTGATGAAGCATCGGAAAGAAGTATAAATGAAATATGTGTAAATATGAGGTTTCGTATGGGCCTAAAGGTTCTCTTTTAGGGGAGCTACGAAAATCCTCCCCTAATCGTGACTCATTACATTCCTATAGTTGTAAATGTTGTAGGTGTTGTATAACAATAACAATAATAATAAAAGAAAATGTTAAGAAATGATTATCTCCTGACGCCTTTATAAAATCAAATGTAATCTTCTCTCTCTGGTCAATATGAAGCGTAATACGTAGAATTTGTTGAATATTGTTTCGAATCCTTTCACGCTTGTAGCTTAACAGTTTCAATACGTTGATGTTCTAGGTAAACTTTTTCTTGTATCGAAACTTACGTTCACTTGTTTGAAGTTAAATTATTATTATTTAATAAAAAAAAAAACATTATTTTAATAGCGATGTCGATCGTGTTATAGTGTAGAGGCAATAAACTGTAAAAGTATTGGAATTATTATAGTAATGGAAACGTTGTACAAAGAAAGCAATTGTCGAATCCAATGTAATATTTCTCTCTAACTAACTGTACGTTGTAAGCAGTATTCGTTCATTACGAATGTGTAATATATACCTAATGTAAATTTCGAGATCAAACCATTTCTTTATGTCTATTATGTCTCGTAGTTGAACTAAATGTGCAAGGTGTATGTTTTATGTGTATTGAGATGTATGTAAAGTTTACCTTGTTATCATTATTTCTGTCTTAATATGTGATCCGTATTACTTTTATTCTAATTCATGTATTGATATTATTAGCATAAAATTAATAAAATCATAAATCTGTTACAAATTACATTTGAGTTTCAATCTTATCCTACAATTATTTAGTTATTTCCTTACAAGTTCTACATTATTTTTAGTTTGTGGGAGACTCATAGTTGTATAGTTAGAGTGAGTTGTCTACACTCAGATACAACACAGGATTTTGTAGTCTCTTTCAAGTCATTTTCAGTGCTTTTGAACTGAAGCAATTGATTCCTGAAAATTAGTCTTCCAGGGATTGGTTGTCAATTGGCTATTGTTTTAAACAAGTGTCTGCAACTACGTGGATTTACTGAATATCCGAATGGATAAATACCATTGCAAAAAAGATATACAAGAAAATATTTATGTATCATAATAAGCAATATCTCTATAATTATTTATCAATTACATTGAATATAGTTATCTTCTTGCAGAAATTTAGTGTAACATTTAAAAATATAGCTTAAATCAAATAGTTTACTATGTAAAACAAATAATGGTTTTCAAAGTAAACCATGTTTTTAATATTATAATAAAATCGTTAAAGTTAGTAAACTATTTCTTATTGGTAAAAATGACCACTTAATTAGAAATGAAGTTGCATTGCATTTATTACTAAATACGTAACAATAAAACACATTTATTAATGCAAACATATATCTCACTATGTTGTTCTTACAAAAATCAAATTTACATTAAATTACAAAATAATTAAAACCTAGTAATAAATTAATACCAATCTAAAATAAACAGTGAATTTTGATTGTGCTTTTTTCAATATGTTTTCTAACATTTAAATATAATTTGGATTCTTTCTTCGTAGTGTTTCTCTATCTACTTTTAAAGGGTGCCCTTGTGCAAACGGAGGTTCCGCATTTGTGGTGACGTAATATATACCCCTTGCCCTGCAAAGTATGTAATGTAAAATTTATGAATCATTTCTGTTTCATGTATAGTTTTACCTATTGGAAACGTGTTCGCCCATTAGAACGTACTCCTCTTCTTCGGGGTTACAAATCCTCAATAGATAACTAATAAGAGTTGGACAGGGGTATGCCCAGAATCCACGTGGCGTTATTATAGACTCGATGAAATAGGGGGTAACTTTTGTATGATCACAAGCTAAGGTTTCTGCAAAATAAAATGGTAAAGATTAATATGTAAAAAAATAATCTGAAAATTTACTGAAAAGGGTGTCGCTCGCGCATCCGGGTTGACTAGAGCCACCGTTGATGTAAAAATCTGCGTGACCGTTGGGTCCCCATTGACCCAAGATTCCGGAATTAGTATGCAAGATATCGACGAAATGCGCATCGCTCGGGTCTAAATCTCTTGATTTGTTTTGACCAGAATAAAACACTATGGTTGGATCTAAACCTATAAATAAAAATATATAATATTTAGAACTGAATGAGTTTTATGAGTGAGTACCTGTAATTCTGCCCAATTTTCCGTCGATGTGGGATTCCAAGTAATTGGCAACTAATCCAGAGATGTGAGCTCCAACGCTATAACCGATCAGATGTAGTCGATCAGCTCTGGTGCCTCTAGGATGTTGGGTAAGGTATCGGACCAAATGGGCCACGCAAAGAGCGCAGAACCTAGGAGCCCATTCCATCTGCTTCAAGCAAGGCTCTTTCACCAAAGTACCATAATCAACTATAAATATGTTATAGTTTCCTCTGTAGAAGTACGCCTCTCTCATGTCGGTGCTAGGAGACAAATTCCTACCACCTCCGAAGCCGTGAATCACGATCTTCGTTGCGTGCGCCCTATTGAATTGCGATTTGTAAAGCGACTCCGGCCTCAAAGTATCAATCAATTCTGGATTATATTGAGTTCGCCTGTAAATTTAAGAAACAACGCACACAATTACATAATCATAATTTCGGAGAAAGTATAAATTAGCATTTGCAAAACATTTGTAAATCACCACGTTAATGTCCATCGAAGCTTAAATTTCGGAACGATTAAACTACTTAATGGGGCTGTTACAAAATTGTCGCGATTTTATGTCGAACCTGTCGATGTTATTATTTACTTTTTCTTTTCTCGCATAATTAAACTTCGGCGCGAGGATAATTTCCTGTACGTTAAAGCAGTTCGTGAATACGTGTATTTGTACAGGAAATTATTGCGATAATTATCAGATATTTCGCATGTTCCATGCATTCAATTTTTATAAGATACACGACGTCACTTTCTTTTGTTCTTCCTTTTGTTTACGTAAGAGAAATGTTAATTTCCTTTCCGCTTACTTTGATATCAGTGTCTGTTTCCTGAATAAATGAAATCTTAATTATTCGAGTTCCAACAAGGATTTCACTACATTCGTTTATCATGTCTAATACATAGTAATCCACAATAGAGTACATATAAGTTTCTTACGGATTTTCAAGTAAAAAAATGTAAAATTAGATAATTCCTTATTACTAATAAGAATTTATATTTCATCTGTTTTTACCAATATTAAATAAGTCTTGTAAAGCTAATAATATTTACTTAATATAAATCATCAATTTTAGAGTAGTTTTTCCATAGTATTATTATGAAAAATTATTTTATATGTTGTAAGTTTAATTGAAGGACATATTGCAAAATGTTATATTAGACCGAAATCAAATGGTAGAATGACATTTGCATAATGGATACACGTAGAAGTGAAATCTGGAAATAAAATTAACCTGGAAAATTAACAAGCAAAGAGGAAATTAATGTATTATCAAATGTTAAGGAAACTATTGAATGTTACTTAATCGTTCTAATTGTCAAAAGAAAGTAAAGTGTTACTGTTTCTGGTTATATTAGAATATAAGCTCCTGTATAAAAAAAAAGGTAAAAAGTACTCAATACAGTACTGCGTTTAGTGTTTAGGAATATAATTTATCATTTAGGAACGGTTACTGGAAAGAAAAGGTTATAAAATAGTAAATGTTACTAATATTGGCAAATATTAATGAGAAGGAAAAACAAGTCGATTTTCATGAAACTTTAGTTATTATAACGTAAATACGTGTTTCTGATTATTACATAATTTTATTAACTTTGTCATGTTTGTCATGTCAATTTTATAAGGAATGTCTATTAATAACTGTCATTAAAACAAATGAAGAAAGTTGTTCAAAAGGATCTTTGATGATTAATTTGTTTTGAGAAAGTATAGAATTGTTCATTATTGGTATAAAAACTATTGAATTTTCTTAAGCAAATGTTGTCTTGCTTCTTGCATTAAGTGAAATTCAGTTTTATAAAATATAACAATTTTTTTTCAAAAATATTTACCTTGTATATAAATAATATTGTATCTTAGGATGCGGACAAACGTATGGTTTTGGTATGCAGGAACTGGTATTGTACAACTCTTGAACTGTCGAAGGTTTCTTCGGCTCCTTTTCGGCCTGTCCGTAAACCCCTGCAAAAACATAATTATTAATTCTAATTCGCATCGAGTATGAAGAAACATTCGTTCCACGTGACACTGTTATTCGGTAGGTTAAATTTGCATCGCTCAATTAACACGGCACATTATTCTAAGCGCAACCAAATGAAGCAACTCAATCGAATTCAACCTAGACCCACACAAGTATAAGAAGAAACCCACCCAATGTGACCTTTACGCGTACATTAACCATGGGGTTTCCCTCGATTCGATTGAACCGTTTCATTTCATTCCGTCGCTATTGAGAACAGAAAGAAAGTTTTCTTTTTCTTCTTGCCATTTATCATTATTCAGACTTTCCTTGGCTTCGCCCACGCCCGTAAACACAGAAATTAAACGATGGGAAATTTCCTATGCGTATTGTGAAAAAAATGTATAATATGCGAAAATCACTTTCATTTGTTCCATCGAGAAAATGCAAATCGTTAATATTTGTCTTGAGAAGTGCGAGAGCACTTTCACGAAATAGATTATAAGATATGTTTTAGTTATTATCGTATCCAGAGAAATAACTTTCCAAATTTCTCACGACGCGAAGCATCAATTGAAAATGAAAGTCTTCTAATTTCGTTAGCGCTTCTATTTCAAATGCCCGTTATTTTGGCGGAGAGTTTATTAATTGTAATTAAGTCAAGTTAATGAGAAAGCGCAATATTGGTTACAATGGTGCGTTGCATTTCTGGAATAAATTAAATGAGATGAAGTCGAATAACCTTGCCTACAGCTCATGCAACGCTAGTTTCTAATGATTCTTCTTATATTCACATACATATCTATGCTACTCTATAAAAACTTTTAGTTCGTTAACATTCTTCTAAAATAACAAATCTTCCATAGAACATATTTCAATTACTTCTTCATTTAATTAATTATAATTGACTAATTATATATCTTTATTAGCCAAAACGTGATCAAAAGTCTGTCGATCTTCGCAATTTATAATTACCTATCATGAAAGCTTCAAATTAGTTGAATTTTAAAAGTTGAAGCACTAAAATGAATGTTATGTCATTTTCCTTTTTCAACTTTTAAACTACGTTTTCATATATTCTAAAATATATGTTGAGGTATTACATAAAGTAATATTTTTCATGCAACGCTTCGTTAAAGTCGTGTAGGTTAATCGAAAAATTGTTTCTAAAAAATTGTTTGGTGCAAATGTTCTTGCATGCAAGTAGAAAGTGCATTTCAATTAAACGTGTTTTTACTTTTTGAAGTATTCTAAATGCAATAATCTTAGAATACTCATAAATTAAACCTATTCTTAAAGATTACTTTCATTTAAACATAATATTTTATTGAAATAATTGGATTAACAATAATTATTTATTAACAAATAATATTGTTATAATTAATTTAGGTAATTATTGAGTCGTAAAGTGTTCCCAAACATCAATCGATAAATCTCATGCATATTTCATGGGATGAAAGTATATTCAAAAATAAAATAGAAATAACTTTCTATTTTTTTTTAACTTCTACGAAAAAAATATTTTTAAATTTAATAAAAAACATGCCTTAGATAACCAAGGCATACCAAAAGTCTATTATATTAATATTGAATAACTTGAAATTACATGTTTTGCTATTTTGTGCATTAATGTATAATTATTTCTAATTAATACTTAAGTAATATTTGGAACATGCATATTATACTATATGACAGAAAGACTTTTTGTAGTAGTTATTGTGTTTCATTATTTTCGTTAGGCGACTCATCAATGGTTAGAGTCGCCTAGCTTTAGAATGTAAGGTTTGAGTCCCAGATACAACACTGGTTTGTGTGGTCTCTTTCAGGGCATTTTCAGTGATTATGAACTGAAGCCATTGATTTCTAATAAAAAATAGTCTTCAAGGGATTAATTATCATTGGGCAATGGTTCCAAACAAGAATCTGTAACTACTGAATATCCAAATTGATAAATTGTAAATATTGTTGCAAAAAGTTTATGTGACTGTTACAATAATTAGTTATTATAATTATTATTATATTTAGTTATAATGTTATACTATCTTTACTCTGTAATTGGTATAATGATATAAAAATAGAAAATAAAATACAAATAAATAAGAAATGTTGCTATGTTAAATTTACTTAGCAAAGAACAAGAACTATTCAGGCTGTTTATTTCTAAGCGCATTCTATTTACGCTATGGAAAAATGCAGTAGACTGACCTCGCCTTTTTGGAAAGAACTTGAAGTGCCTCACGTTATACAACTTACCATAGGCTTTAACTAATTATCTGGTAATGAAAACATTGAATACGTTTTTTGTAGTTCTTTTATGTACAATAAACATGTATTCACTAAATTATAAGTTTGTCTTCTTTCGTGATTGAATTTGATGTTTTTAATATAAACTTTATCCAAATGAATGTATGGATTTCGTAATTTAGAGATGTTTAATTTCAAGGAATTCTCTTCAAGATATTAGTTTAGAGGAAAACAATGTAAATAGTTGTAAAATGCATTTTCCAAATACTGTGGTAAAGTAATTACAACTTAAATATAAATAATTATAATAATCCAATGTATTTTTTTTAAACGAATATATTTGATATAATCGAGTTCTTTAACAATTTAATTAGAATAATATTTGTTTGACTATATAATTCATTAACTATGCAGAACACTTGGTATGTGAGCTATTTATAGATATGTAATAATTGTGCATAATTCTATTATAGCAATGCACTTATCCAATGAGGGAATGTGCAAAGCGGATCTAGAAAGTATTCGTGACTGGACTGGACTGGTCTTCCGAAATGTTTGTTTTTGTTTTCGATTTACCGGCAAAAGTGAAGAGCAGCAGGTAAAGGTGAACGAAAAGGAAACTTTCACATTTCACCGTGATTCTCGGACGTTGCTCATCGTGCAACGACATTCTTATCATTGAGCGGCTACGGACACCAAATCACATACACATTAAACAAAACACACAGCAGTTTGATAGAACGAAACGTATATGATCAAAACATAATTCTAGTGAAAGTGCACGCACGAGTCAAAGACATGTAACAGGCTGCAAGAACAGTGCCAACCGCGAGTATGTGGAAACGACTAAGCAGGTTTATGCCTTCACATTTTTATTTATACGTCATGGGGGAGTAGTGCCTACTACTCCACTACCTGCTCAAACTCTCGATCTGTAGAAGGGGATCTAATTAAATACAGCGACGATAAATTACATCCGATCGTAAATGGTGCATTTCCTAAAAGATCTTACTTCCTATTTCTAATTAACGCTAATGAATAAAAAAAAATGCGTTTTAGAAAACCAACAACTTTATTAAAACATGAATTTAAGCCCGTTGCTTATATTCCTCAGCTAGTCGTTTCAGGTCTTGTGCATAAGCAGCCAAAAACTCAGCTTTGGCTGCTGTAACCTCAGCATCTTCTGCAAGTCCTGGTAAACTGGCGATCTCTGGGACGACTAACTTGGAAAGGACTTGATCAACTGGTACTGGTTCCTCCTCAATATCTGATCCTGGATTCACTGATTTCTCGTGCGCAACGAGAGCAAGATGAGAAGCACGTTCTTTCTTAACATCTTCGGTTTCGGCTACGGCAACTGGAAGATCGGCTCCATCGGCCTTGAAACCTTCTTGACCACCGGCTACGTATGTCACGGTATGCTTGACGCCAGCACCGTCTAAGAAAGTGAAACTGCCGACCACTTTTCCATCTTGAGTTCTCTCCTCGATTCTAGAAGAATTCTTCGTGTTATAACTTAACTTGTAATTTCCCAAGGTGTCTTCTGCGAATTGGAGTGAGCCTTCATCAACTGGAGCACTTAGAACGCTCGACACGAACAGCGCGAAAATAATCTGGAAATGAAAAAATATATTTACTCTTATAAAAAAAATCTTTTGTATACTTACGCTTACGAAGGTATTCATAGCTGAAGCGAACATTGGGATATGTGCCCAAGTTTTGAAACGATAACCTATTTAAATGTATTTTATTTAGTTCACTTTCAAGGTTTTATAATATATTTAAAGGTAATACATTTCTTCGGCACGTGAAACAGAATTGTATATTAAACGCATTTTAATGAAGATCAAAGAATTTAGTTCAGGAATTTTATTGAAAGCAATCGCTTCTATTCCGGAACTTCATTAAAATAAAACTTGCATATTCAATTCCTTCACTTTCTTATAGTTTTAAAAGAAAAAAACAATAAACATTTAGTTTTACTAGAAATACGTTTTTTTTTTAATACACGAACTAAATCTTATTTTTTTAAATTCAGTATAATTAATATTTCGATGAATTTACTTATTGATTTTTGTATATACATATCTAATAAAAAACTAACGTTATGTAAATACATTAATAATCCATTACTTTCAAATATTTGTCAACTTCAAATGTTGAAATTTAACTTAATTTGTTATTTATTAAAAGTGATTTAATTAATGAATAAATGAATAGAGAAATTGTTTATAATCGAAAGTTATATAAGTCTTATATTAAGTAAGAAAAAAAAAGTGGTTTGCAGCTATAACTAATTTTATTATAGTTATGTGTGGTCAGATAAAAGGTGCAAACAATATTTGCATTTAACGTGATATTTTTCTATAATTTAATCATTTATTTATGTAAAGTAAACATTACAAGTGCAAGCAAGCACTGTCTTACATAAAATATGGTGTGGACATGTGATTTCATCGGTCATTCTGTTTGTTATTTTATTAATATGCATTTCTTTAAAGATTAACTATTAATCAAATTCGAACTTTATTAAGCTATATTACTAAATATTAATATTATATAAGTATTTGAGTGTGAAATCTAAAATTTGTATAAATGCATATTTCTAAATATTATTGCACATTATTAAACATTTAAATACATTTAAATTTCGAAAGAATTAATTAATATTAAATAATATACATTATATTGAAATTCATAATAATAACGTATAAAAATACTATTATGTACTTGTAAAAGAAATCTCAAAGCAAATGCTATTTGCACTTAAAATATTGAAATAACTAAATATGCTCTTAAAATTAATGTCGCTAAAAATGAAAATAATTGTTAATGCATTTTATTATGAACTTTTTAAAACTGGATATGAAAAAGCAAATGATAAAATTAAAACTATTGTTGTCATTGTAAAAGATTTTAAATATATAAACAAACTCCAATATTTTTGTTATTAATACTAGCTGACTAATTTGTTAGGATCTGCGAAAATTTAGGAAAAGCAATGAATATAAACTTTCAATTGCTTTAATGTGAATTGGTGAAATATTTTTAATTACATTAATACCTTGAAAATCATAGTAAAAGCGACATTCCTTTTGACCAAAAAAAGTATATAATAACTTTTTACGTGTAAAAGAATCATTGCATTTCTTGTCGTTACAACAGCAACAACATGAACACTTTGGTAAGTATTATATAAAAACTGATAGTAAATATATTTCAATTAATAATAATTTTCTTGCTTTAAACAGATTGTGTTATCTGCTTTCTTAGCTGTTGCCCTTTGTGCTCCAGTTGAAGAATCATTCGTTAGTTTTTCTGAAGACACTTTGGGAAACTACAAGCTGAATTTTCATACTGAAAACTCATCCAGAACCGAAGAAAGGAGTCAAGATGGAAAAGTGATTGGCAGTTTCAGTTTCTTGGATACCGATGGCGCGAAGCACACTGTCAACTATGTTGCTGCCGAAAATGGCTTCAACGCTGATGGTGATGATCTTCCAGTTCCAGTTTCAGATACCCAAGACATCATTAACGCTCGTTCTGCTCATCTTGCTATTGTTGAAGATGAGAAGGCTACTCATCCTAAATCCGAAGTAGAAGAGGAGCCAGTACCAGTTGCCGATGTTTTGGCTAAGTTGGTCTTACCAGAAATTGCTTCTTTGCCAGCCTCCGCTGTCCCAGAAGAAGATGCTGAAACGAGTGCGGCCAAGGCTGAGTTCCTGGTAGCTTATGGAAAAGCTTTGGAATCATTGGCTGAAGCTTACAAGAAAATAGGTTAAATTTTATCATGTTTGTTATTATTACTTTCGTTAAACTTGTAAATAAAAATATTTTTTACTCTAATTATAAATATATTTATTTCATAGCTAGTTGTAATATAATTTAGAACTAAAATAAGTAAACCTTTAAACCAAAATTTAAAAATTTGTATAATTCCTTTGGAAATAATCATTTCATGTCCTTCCTATATATAGTCAACTTTCTTTACATTATTTTCAAGACCAACAAATTCTCAATTTGTGTATGTAGTATACTTGCATATTCACAACTTACGTTAATTTATCTATATTGAAATAAACATACTATTACTTTAGGATTATGTAAACTAATTTTTATTTGCATTTTTTGTGTGTCTTTTTGCAACGATATTTACAATTCATTCTTTGGGATATTCAGTACAAACACTTCTTTAGAACCTTTGTCCATTGATAACTAATCTCTTGAAGTCTATTTATTTAGGAATCAATGGCTTCAGTTCATAATCACTGAAAATGCCCTGAAAGAGACCACACAGTCCTGTGTTGTATCTAGGACTCGAACCGAGAACCTTTAGTCGCCTAATTTATTTCCACGAACATTTTTTTTTTCATTTTTGATTTAATATACAATATTTAATTTGACTAATTTTGTCAACTCAAGAATCTGTATGTATAAAGTCTACAAATTATTTGCTTACTTGTTATTTTTTATGTACACAAAAATGATTGAAATTTAAATATTTAAATCAAAATTCATATTTAAATCACCTTTCAATCTAAGAATGGTAGCACTATTGTAATGTTATATAACAATATTTATTGATCCTGATTGTATACAAAAATCTTATTAAACAAACCAGTTTTCGCTATATTTTCATATACTTATAAAAATAATTCTATAGACTTCATATATATTAGACTTAATATAGATGTAAGGAATTATAGGAAACCTGAATATTTTAATATTAAAAGAACAACATTTTATTTTTGCTATTTTTATAATGTGTATGTATAATAGTTGATTCAATTTAGTTATACTTTATTATTCGAGTTTTATTAATATTTACAAATTTAAGCAATTTTCTTGTATTGGGCCGCCAACGTTTCCAAAGCCTTAGCGTAAGCAGCCAAAAGTTCAACCTTGGCAGCGGACAGATCAGCGTCTTCTTCAGGAACGGCATTAGCGGGTAAAGAAGCAATTTCAGGTAAAACCAATTTAGCCAAAACTTCAGCAACTGGCACAGGTTTCTCTTCAACTTCGGATTCTGGGTTCAAGGCCTTCTCATGTTCGACGAGGGCCAGGTGTTCTTCACGAGACTGAATAATCTCTTGTGGTTCTGGTAC
Source organism: Nicrophorus orbicollis (assembly GCA_018845635.1). Classification (NCBI taxonomy): domain Eukaryota; kingdom Metazoa; phylum Arthropoda; class Insecta; order Coleoptera; family Silphidae; genus Nicrophorus; species Nicrophorus orbicollis. Next base: position 1,551,211 of record JAFMTC010000101.1, on the reverse strand, counting down.
AGAAACGGGAAGATGAGCCCCATCAGCTTTGAAACCTTCCTCTTCGACAGCGACGTAATTTACTGTATATTTAACACCCTCAGTATCCAAGAAAGTGAAACTTCCGACAACTTTTCCATCTTGAGTTCTCTCCTCGATTCTAGAGGAATTTTTCGTGTGGTAGATAAGTTTGTAATTGCCCAAAGTATCCTCGGCAAAATCGACGTAGGATACTTCCACTGGAGCGGAAATGGCAATTGCCAATATGGCAGAGAAGATTACCTATATAATAAAAGTAAATTATATATTTAACAATTACAGGAAAGCTTTGTACTTACAAATGAGTGCATCGTGTTGTTCTAATGATGACCGGAACTGCAATGATTATTTGATAAATTTGGTAGCGTTTATATATTAGTAAAAAAGAATGTACTGTTTGAAGTTTACCTTTCAAGGTAATTTTGATGTACACTTTTATATTTGGAGCTTTTGAAAAGCCATTCTAATAATAAATTTTAAAAAATGTTGAAACCGAACTAAACGAGGACTTGAGATTATTAATTAATGTTAAGGCAACAATCGGTTGTCCCAATATACTGCACTATTCTAAAAAGGACTAATCGAAAACGTTTGTTTTAATAATTTTAAGAATAACTTCTTTTTGCCATTTTCCTGCACTCTTGGAAACTGCACTAATCGAGGACTGTAGTTATTAATTTTAATTAATTAATTTACTGGCAATTAGTACAGTATAGTCTACATATATTCCGGACTGTTTGAATCTTGGATAATAACCGTATAAGAATAAACAGTAGATAAATTAATAATTTTCTATAAAAACGGGTACAAAAACATTTGGGCTATAGCACTTTGGTATATTAATAAAATATATAAAAACAATAATTTTATGTAAAATTTAGTTTTTTCTGAAATTAATCTATAATTAATCAGCACTGATTCATATTAATTGAAAAATTATATAATTTTTCAGAAAGATGACTGAACCAAATTAGGGCCAATAACTAATTAGAAATAAAATAATTTCAATTTTAAATAGAAGATAAAATAAACTCGTAATAACGCATTCAATTTTAACATTCAACGAGCATTAAGTACATTAGGCTATTAACGAATTGGTAATTACTTTTAAGTACAAAACTCATTATTTACATTGATGTAGATAACGCAGCTAATTGATTCCTAAATTATATTAATTACCTCATATAAAATTGAATTGTTAATTTCGTCAATTAAAAAAATTGAAAGGAATGTGTGAAATTAGAAATGATATTAAAAATAGAAATGAATGTCTGTAATTAAATTGATTTTAAATTGTCTAGCATTATTCTCAAGAAGCTTCTAATGAACTATAACTAATTGACAAATACTTAATCGAAATATATAGGAACTGCATTATGACGATCGTATATAATTTATATTTTCTTGCATTTTGTATATTTTGTAAAGAGAATAATATTATTAATTACCTTAATTATGAGTAAATTATTGAATGAATTATAATTACTTGTTTCGGTAATGACTAAAATAATTAAGCAAATTCTTTGGACAAAACCCATTCATAATTTATTTTTTAATATATTGAAAATACTTAAGAATGGCATAATGTAAACTTAAATGACAATAACTTTTATTGCAATAATAATTACAAAACTAAAGTCGATAAAAATGAAGACATATAAAGAAAAGATAATGATGTTGCAGAAGAGGACTATAGACTTTAGGTTTTCTGGCCTTCTAATCTTATTAATAATTAAGTAAAGATTAATGTGTTTTACATATAAAATTACATACATTTTCAAAGAGCTGTTAAAACTAAACAATATTACAAATAAGTTTGGAAAATCCTACGGCAATAGGTAGAATTAAATATTTATATTATGTACTTATATAAAATCAATACCATAGGATTAAAGGTATATTGTTAATAGTCCTTTATAACAGTTTCTTTCGTTCGTTTCATTATAATTTGTAAATACGTTTATCACAATTATCATTAAATTGAAATACTAAAATCGCAATATTCACATTGAGTTACATTAAAAAAGTTGCGTATAGTAAATTTATATACTATACTCAAATATTTTCATTCATTAAAACGTTAAGCATTTAATTACATTGAAAGTTAAATCATATTTAGATGTCATTCCATTAAAATAATATAAATAGTCTTACTTTCATAATTTAAATTCATTCTTAATTGTATCATCGTAAGAACATCAACATGCAAACTATTGTAAGTATATTAAATACAAGTAATTGTAATTTACAATATAATGATTGTGTTTTTCTATTTAGATTGTTGTATCCATCGTCTTGACTGTCGCCTTTTGCGCGCCACTCGAAGATTCCTTCGTTGATTTCGCTGAAGATACTTTGGGCAACTACAAACTCAACTACAACACAAAGAACTCGTCCAGAACGGAAAAAAGGTCTCAGGATGGAAAAGTGATTGGTAGTTTTTCATTCTTGGATACTGATAGCGTTAAACACATTGTCCACTATGTGGCTGCCGGTGAACAAGGTTTCAAAGCCGAAGGAGCGGATCTTCCAGTTTCTGTACCAGAACCACAAGATGTCATTCTTACTCGCGCTGAACATCTTGCTCGGGTTGAACACGAGAAAGCTCTGAACCCAAAATACGAAGTTGAAGAGAAATCTGTTCGAGTGGAAGATGTTTTGGCACAATTGCTTGTACCAGAGATTGCTTCTTTGCCCGCTGCTGCAGTTCCAGAAGAAGATGCTGAGTTGATTGCTGCCAAAAATGAACTGCTGAACGTTTACGCAGCAGCTTTTGAAGCATTAGCTGTAGAATACAAGAAAGTTGCTTAATTTTAATATGTCATTATATTGTGTATAATAGGCATATAAATAAAAACTCGTTATATAATACAAAACTTGTTAATACATACTAATTATGCAAATTCCAATATTATTCGTTGATACCAAAAAATCACGTTGGTTCTAGTACCGAAGGTCCTTACTACAGATTGTGTACTATTCAAAGAGGCTCATTCCTACGAACTCCTGCTTTTGGGGACATTTTCTTAAAGTGTTCGATAAATAAAATTTGCATAGCACCCTCAATTACTCGCAACTATTCTTAATGGATAAGACGGCCTTGAGTAATAACATTAATGCAATTAATAAAATATGTAGTGGTAATTGTAAATGTAATAAACATTATACAAGCTTCTATAAATAGCATAAAATGCACATTTTAGCTGAGATATAAATGCTTTATAGACAAAATAATACATTCTGTAGAATGTAAGATTTAAATTTTAATTTAATTACAAACGTGTAATAATAATTGTAATTTTATATAATTATAAATGTAATTTTTATTATGCTTCAAAATGATGAGTCGTATTTTAATTAGGTAGTTTCTACTATTTTTAACAGTTTACTTTTCTTCCTTGCGTCTAATTTAATTAATACATAATTTATTTTTAAAGTTTTAAACAATTTCTTCAATAACATAATTTCAAAAGATTTATTGCTATCAGTAATACAAATATGCTAAAGTTTAATATAATTTCTTACTAATAAGAATTAATCTAAAAATTAAATGTAATAGCTGTTATTATTAATGTAGATAAAGACCTATACGAATACTGAGAGTGCTATGCAACAGTTGATTTTCATTGTTTTACTATTATGTGAAAATAAGTATTAGTTATACATATTTAGGAAATGTATTTTTTATTGTTTCATTTCAGTTATCAATTTTCTTAATTACTAGTTTTCTCTCTAATGAAAAACTTTATGAAAGTCTTAAAATACAGTATGACTATCTGATACTGTTTGAAAAAGTCTAATACTTCTTTATTCATGAATATTAAATATTCTTTATAGATGTTATCTATAATATTTTATTTAAAAATAAAAAATTGAATACGAAAAACTTTTTATTTCTAAAGCATATAAACAATAATTATTATAATTAATAAGTAACAAGTTAAGCCAGCTTCTTATATTCTGCAGCCAAACGTTTCAAAGCTTCAGAGTAAGCAGCCAAAAGTTCGGCTTTGGCAGCAGCAGTTTCAGCATCATCTTCTGGAACGGCAATAGCTGGTAAAGATGCAATTTCAGGTAAAACCAATTTAGCCAAAACATCTTCAACTGGTACAGGTTCTTCCTCGATGTCAGAGTTGGGGTTGATGGCTCTCTCGTGCTCAACAAGAGCAAGATGCTCTGCGCGAATTTTCAAGAAATCTTCAGTTTCTGGTACAGGAACAGGAAGATCAGCGCTCTCGGCGTTGAATCCAGCTTCACCGGCAGCAACATAGGTGACAATATGCTTAACAGCATCGGTGTCCAAGAACGTGAAACTTCCAATTACTTTTCCATCTTGAGTTCTCTCCTCGTTTCTGGATGAATTCTTAGTAACATAATTCAATTTGTAGTTGCCCAAAGTATCTCCAGCGAAATCAACGAATGATTCCTCAACTGGAGCGCAGAAAGCAATAGCCACAAAGGCAGAGAATACAATCTACAAATTGATATTTTTTGTTATTCAAATTAACAGATTATTGGTGTTTATACTTACAATTGAATTCATGACTGTGTGGTTCTGTTGAATCTTCAGATTGAACTGAATTCTAGAAATTGGAGTTTTCTTTTTATACGAATTTTTAAAATGAGCGTTATCAATTTTCAAGGTAGTTGAGTTCCAAAAGTAAATGTTTTCATTCATTGTATTGAGTATTAATTATCGTCTTCATGGACATTTCTGAACGTCTACATATAATGTATCCGGTCCATAATATAATTGGTTGTTCAATGTGCAATTTAACAATAATATACAAGTGAACCAATCCGCCCGAAACGATAAATGCAAAGTTGTAATTATTTTCTTGTTTTACATACAAAGTAGTTTATACATCATCAATGTTTAAATAAAACTAAATTTGATACTTTATATTATATGAATTGTTATTATTAAAACGTTCTTTTTTTCTGAAATTAAATAACAATGTAATTTAATACAAATCTTTTTTTTGGGAGAAAAACTGCTGTCAATATCTCTTTGTAGCATTTGTTTTTCTAGATTTGTTTAATTTCTATTATTGTTACATAAATATCTTTTGTTTTATCTGGTTGTGACTATTGCAATAAATATTATTATTAATTTATCTCCCAAATTACGAACACTAATTAAAAATTAATATAAAAAAAGTAAGGGAAAGTATAGAAAATAGATCTTTGATAAGTTAATTATATTTATTTTGTTAAGACTATATAAATAAGTTTTATTTTTTGTATCAATGTTTAATAATAATTATAATAATTAATTATAATAAACAAAATGTTATATAAGCCTGCTTTCAAATGGCTATTGACCGCAGTGTCCGTAATAAATATTTCTATAAAAAGTATAAAAAACATTAGCCAATTGGCTTTGGTCTTTCCGTCCGGAAAAATAATTTATATTTCAAATATTCAGATTTTAAAGTCTAAATGATTTATGGTTCATAAACCATTGCAACGAATCGTGTAATATTTTTGTTTAATTTGTTTGTTTGTAATTTTGCATGTAATTTTATTGTTGTAAGAAATATATTGTATTTTTGTATTCTAGTAATTCTATTTAAAATGAAGAAATGCCTAGACAAGGTAAATTAAAATGAAATCATATTAGGTCTATTAGCTACATGTCTTTAAAAGGAATGTTGCATTCATAAATATTTTAAAATACGTTTATTATGGTCATTATTTCACTTATTAACAGCACCTGATCAGCAACATTTTAATTATTTATGTTAAAGACTATTGCAATGAACATAATTGTTGATTTTGGAATGATTATTATTATAATACGTAAACAATAATGTATAACGGAAAACAATTTATTTAAAATTCAATAAAACAATAACAAGTATAATCAATAAACAATAAATTAAGCCAGCTTTTTATATTCTGCAGCCAAACGTTCTAAAGCTTCAGAGTAAGCAGCCAAAAGTTCAGCTTTAGCAGCAACGGTTTCAGCATCATCTTCTGGAACGGCAATAGCTGGTAAAGATGCAATTTCAGGTAAAACCAATTTAGCTAAGACATCTTCGACTGGTACAGGTTCTTCCTCGATGTCAGAGTTGGGGTTGATGGCTTTCTCGTGCTCAACAAGGGCAAGATGCTCTTCGCGAATTTTCAAGAAATCTTCAGTTTCTGGTACAGGAACAGGAAGATCAGCGCTCTCGGCGTTGAATCCAGCTTCACCGGCAGCAACGTAGGTGACAATATGCTTAACACCGTCGGTGTCCAAGAACGTGAAACTTCCAATTACTTTTCCATCTTGAGTTCTCTCCTCGTTTCTGGATGAATTCTTGGTAACATAATTCAATTTGTAGTTGCCCAAAGTATCTCCAGCGAAATCAACGAATGATTCCTCTACTGGAGCGCAGATAGCAATAGCCAAAAAGGCAGAGAAAAGAATCTGTATATTTTAGAAATGTATTATTCCGATTTAAAATTATTATTTAATGTATATGTCTACTTACGATTGAATTCATTGTTGAGTGTTTTTGGTGGATCCTAAGATTGAACTGAATTACGAAGAATTAGAACTTGCTTTTTATACAAATTTCGAGAAAAAGTGTTTTTGATGTTCAAGGTAATTTATTTGAATTCTTTATTGTAAATTCAGTATAGATTACGATTTATACTTTCATTTCAAAATCGTAGGAATCATTATTTATAACTATTATATTTATTTGCAATTTATTGAATTTTGTTTATTACATTCACACAAATATTGAGTTCTGCACAATAAAATTTCCGTTGCACCAAATTTAATGAATTCATTAAAATGCATTTAGAGTGAATATTAAGTAATGCATTATAAATAGAAATAGAATGTAAATTCGTGTTTTACTTATGTCCATTCAAATTACATCAACCAAAAACGTTATATTTATTTATTAAAAACCTTTATATAGGTTACATGTAAATAGTAAGATGAAATCATTTTTATTTCAAAATTAAATGAAGTATTATCATTTAAGTAATATAATTTGCATGATAAGCTTCCAAATTAAAAATAATAACTTTTTAAATTAAAAACGACAAATAATTAAGCTGTACATGAAGATTTTTGTTCCGATTTTGACACATGTTACAAATAACAAAATCTTTACAACTCAAGATATTTTAATATTATTCAAGCCATTCTAATTAATTTCTGTGTTTAGGGCTTAATGTATATCAAAATATCTTATTTGTACTTGAATATAGTATGATTGTAGTTCAATATCATTCTACAATTACTTTTATATGTTAAACGACAAATTAACATGCCTGACCTCCATCTACCATGAACAATCTTACTATTACCTTACATGCTTTTATCTTTAATAATTGTAATTATTAGTTGAACGTGATTATGTAATCATTTGCCTTTCCAAGATATGCAAACGAGTCTGCAGTGAATGCGCCAGTCTGACCGCATTGAATAGTAAATAGTTGCATGGATCAGTGCATTTCAAACATTCTGATCGTTGGCTTTTCAGTTTTATTTTCAGTTAAAAAATATATATATCATTCAAAATAAAATTAACATTTTTAATAAATTATCACTATCGACTTTTGTGTCTTTAGAACGTTACCTTCTAAGTAAGATATATTTACCGATATATTAAGTAAAAAACGATTAATAACTTGTATTTTTTAATTGAAATTTTAATAAATTTTAAAAATATACTTTAGATCTTAATAAACAAAGAGAACATCTTTCAATGAGATATATAACGAAATAATACATTAACAAGGCAATAATCAATTCTTAATGCAATTGATTAGACTTAAATTAGTTGTAATAAATTTAAATTTTATAATATTATTGTAGATTAGTAAGTTGTAATAGTTTAAACAATTTGTATATCAATAAACTTTATTATCAAGTATATTTCACAAAATGTATTATAGGCAACCAAATACGCATTTTACGCTACTCTTCAAAACATTGTTTGATTAAAAGTTCTGCTGAAAATACTTTCATTACCAAAACATATTTAGAATAAGTTAATCATAATTATAGAATACAATCATATAAAAGAATTCTTTTTATATTATAATTAGTCATCAAATTATTTGTATTAACATTTACAGTGAATGAGCGTTGAACACAAAATATAATTTAATTTTTTGGTTTCAAAATTAAAATATGTAAATCCATAACATTTGTCCCAGTATGCCCAGTTTTCACCAAAAACTCTCCATTCTGGTAACGAGTAAAGAAACTGTAAGCATCGTTATTTCCCAAAAAACCATCGATCTCCTTTAAATTACCAATGACCGATGTGGAAATAGCACCTGCAGCGTCTGTGGGTCCATCAATACCGTCCGTTCCGCAGCTCAGGAAACAAAAATCCAATCCTGCCTCGCTTGCAATTTTGGAAAATTCCAAAGCCAATTGTTGGTTTCGTCCACCTAAACCATTTCCTTTAACAACAACAGTAGGCTCCCCAGCTCCTATTATACAAATAACTTCATTTTTTCTCGCTTTTCCCATAGCAACTTGCAAATATTGTTTGGCTACATCTACGACATCACCCTGAATCTCTTTCGAAAATAGTTCCACCTTATAACCCAAATTAACTGCCGATCGTTTGGCAGCCTCGCAAGCAATCTCGTTATTGCCGATAATAAAATTTGTAACGTGATTATAATCAAATGAGCCTAATTTTGGCCGTTGTAAAATGTTTAGTGCAATCTCCGAAATTTCCACATTATACTTTTTAATCACTTCAACGGCAAAATCTGCATCCTTGTTCTCAACTGTTGGACCACTCGCTATGGAATCTATCGGATCTCCAACGATATCTGAGAGAATTAGAGTTACCACCCTGCAGGGATAAGCTACTTGGGCTAAACCTCCTCCTTTCAATTCAGACAACATTTTTCTCACGCAATTCAATTCTATTATGTTTGCTCCACCTTTGCTAAGATTCTTTATAATATTCTGCTTTTCTTGTAAAGATAATCCAAATTTAGGCAAAGGTAACAAAGCGCTTCCACCACCTGATATAAGGACAACAAGTAAGTCATCTTTGGTGAGACCAACGCATAGGTCTTTGATTGCCTTCGCCGCTTCCATAGCATCCAAATCCGGTATATTATCTTTAGCACCTTCAAATATTTTCAATACAGACTCATTTTTTAACAATAGATGAGGTTGATCCTTAAAGCATTCTTGGGTACCAGAAGGTATTGACAATATACCACTATGAAGATTAGAACATAATATTGTCTCCATTTCCACAGCCATACCTAATACAGCTTTTCCAAAGCCAACTATGTAACAAGGCCGATTCATGGGGAAAGTTTCTGCATCAACGTGCAACTTGCCAGGGGTAACCTTAACCCTGTTTCGTAACAAGTTTTGCGGCTGCATAGCACCGACCGCATTAAGGAATATAGTTTTTGCATCGCGTACGTACTTCATATTTGAGTCTATTTTTTAACTAAATTATAGGTTATTATGACGATAAGGACGTAATAAATAAATAACGTAATAATTTATTTAAAATAATTTTTTAAAATTTTGTTATTAAAGACATAATTTTTATTATAAATATATAACGGATTACTAATTATATATTTAAATGCCCAATTGAAACAATTAGTAAATACTATTCTTATAATAATAAGTATAGGCAACTAAAACAGCACTCAATACAAGAACAGTGCATGTTAATGAAAATACGTAATCTTAATACTGAAAACTCAATACTTACGAACGACTATTGACCAAAGTTCCTTTCTTCCACAAATATAATTATATTTATATGTTAAACTTTAACAGTTAAAGAATATGATATCAAAATAATAGAAATAAAAGTATTTTTTTGTTGGTATATAGTTTGATTAAAACTTTCTTTGTATTATAAATAGAAAACTGTAAGAATTGCTTTATTTTCTGTAAATGTACATACAAACAGGGGAAAACAGTCTTATGAAATATTTTTTGTTTCTGTCTGTGGTGGCGCATGGTTATTTACTCGGTAACTTGACAGGTGTCGCCACTTTTATTGGCTCAAATAATTTGAAATTTCATGCATAACCATTTTCGTTCATTTACATTTGGAAGAACATCCAAATAAGTTCATTTAATATTAAATATATTAGTCTATGTTAATACATGTAATAATAGTAATTAGTATATTAATTAGTGAGCATAGTTTAAAATTTGTAGGATGGTGACAAAATCATTTTTCTTTTAGCATTCCTACCCGATTGAATGATCATTTATGGGTATAAATAAGTTGGATAATTTAAACAAATTTCTTTTAGACTAGTTTTGTTCCACAACAGATAAGCAATGTGCCGATTCTCTTTTTTGTTGCTGCAAATACGCGGCGCTGATTGGCCGAGGCGCATCACGTGACCTCAACAGCTCCGCAGTTGTGTGCTTTAGCACGTTGGATTTCGTCGCGAATGCATCGTCTCCATAGAAAATTCTATTTTGTGCATTCATCGATCTCTGAAATTTCATAAGGTTAGTGAATTAACACAATACAAAGCCTCTTTTACTTATAGACGTTATTATCAATCATGCACAATCGTTTATTAGTGCCGCAAATTCGATATGATCTGAACATTTCTAATGACGCTTTCCGGCCATTTTGAAATTTTCTTGGCACGATCCATGCTACAGTTGTGCGCATCCCTTTATTAAATCAACACCATTCCAATTAGAAATGCGCATTAATAAGTAATATTTCGTGGCTTTTCAATAAAAATTACCAATTACCGACTATGTTGATCAATCGTGAGTAATTCCAAACTTAATTTCTCATATATTTTTTATTACAGCTTCTCGATACTTTTTATCACTTATTCATTATTTATATGGATGCAAGGTATTACAAATGCCAGGCCATTCTATGTTAGTCATGTTCGCAGTGAATA